>JAKMWS010000069.1:0-184428 GCA_025327135.1 Colletotrichum sp. SAR 10_71
TTTTGCTTTTTTTTTCTCGGTTCCCCCATTTCCCCCGCCACCGTTCTTGTTGTTTTTTCCTGCAAATTAAAAAAAAAAAAAAAAAAAAAAAAAAAAAAAAAAAAAAAAATTGATTGCCTTCCTTGCCGGCGAAGAATTTGTTGTCACAAAGCTTGAAGACATCGGACGGTCGGGACACATGTGTCGCTGACATAAGCGTACCACATATGTGGTACATTTCGCTCTCAGGGCAGCGTTGATTGGCCGCTCGAAATATGGGGCCGTGATCCGGAAAAGCCACGGCACCTCCACCTCCCCACCCCACCCAGTCCACCAAGTCCACCCCCACCTGCGGATGCCGCCCGGTGCTACACCGCGGAATCAACATCTCAAGCGGCACAAGACCGATTGCCAGTCTTTTAAGTGATTCGCATCTCGTCTTTTTGGCTCGCGCTCTCGACGGGTGCATCTGAGCGAACGAAGGCCAAATCGTGCTTCCAGCCTTCGGACGTCGTGGTCCACTTGACGCACATGCTACAAAGGGGACTCTGCAAGACAATTCCCTGTCACTGAGAGGCCCTGTCACCGAAAGACAGAGAAATTGGTATCCGGCTAGGAGCGTGGTCGGACGAATTATTTGAGGTGAACTCAGAGTCCCCGCCTTGGGGATCAAAGTCACGTCCCAGTGCGGACATGTTATCGTCAGTCACCAACTCCATCCTCGACCCGGAATGACCCCTGGATGCGGAATACCATGCGCGAATCTGGCAAGACGCTCCAAATCGAACAGATCGTCTAGATCTTTTCAATCGAAGTCACCCTACGATCGACATGTTTATCAAGACAGGTCCTCATTCGGTGCTGAAGGGCCGCACCGGGACCTGATGCTTCTCCAGAAATCAT
Organism: Colletotrichum sp. SAR 10_71; assembly: GCA_025327135.1. Taxonomy (NCBI): domain Eukaryota; kingdom Fungi; phylum Ascomycota; class Sordariomycetes; order Glomerellales; family Glomerellaceae; genus Colletotrichum; species Colletotrichum sp. SAR 10_71. The sequence goes on from JAKMWS010000069.1 coordinate 883, forward strand.
GGGTGCCCTGACACGCTTACACGTCCTGAATTTGGATAGCAAGTGACAGTCCTTAAATCATAACTCAAACGAATACGCTCGCGAAGGGGACAATTATAGCGATTTCCAGCGACATCCAAGCTGGCTGACTTGCACTTGTCACACCCGCTGCGTTCTGCGTCTTGAAGCCTCTGAATCCGGCTCTGAAGACCAGCGGCGTTACTTGGGTATTTTCTGGAAGACGGCCGTCATTTAGACCAGCTGTTTTCCCCGCGTTGCCCTTCCATCTACAGCTGCTCAAGGGCGCTCATTCTCAGTGTCTAATTTGCCGAGGGCGGGCTAGGCCTTGCCGATACGACCTACGTCGATGCTCACGGCACCGGTATTCGGACCAGCGACCCGGTCGAGGCGATCGCACTAAAAGCTATTCGGCAAGGCGATTCAATCCTGTAACCCGGCGTGAATAGGCTCTGCTAATTTCAATAGGGCATCTTGAGAGAGGCACTGGTTTTGGCCTTGTCGTCAAGCCGATCCTCATGCTGGAGCAAGCCCAGCCCGCGCGTCCACACAGACGATTGAAGTATCAGCGTTCTCGACAAGCTTACTTTATGACCAGTTGTCAAGCTTGGTTGCATTGATATTAATTAATTTGGTTGCAGAGGTACAAATGCTCAGTGCATCCTTGACACCGCGTACCACCCCGTGGAGATCAACAGGATGACCGAAAACCACAGCAGCGAAAGTCATGAACAGACAGCCCTCAGCTCTTTCGGGAGACTCTAGATTCTCTCTTATTGAGAATGTGGATTGGAGGATGACGGTCTCCTGAACACAGTTCGGAAACTTCATCGGCTGAACCTCAACTTCTGGCCTGGAGCTGGCATGAATAGGCCGGAATTGGCCGCCCTTTGATAAATAGACAATGAGAAGGGCGATCAGACGCCGGAGACTTTCTTTTGGAAAAGATGGTGCACGCCCTTCGCGCTCAAGGAAGCCAATTGCCGTGGAAGAGCTTCACTATTGCCTTTTCTTGCCAGAGGCCATTCCTTCCCTCGAGCAGTCCCCCCGTAGACCCAGTCCGTAAGAAAACTCGTCTGAACATCGTTTTCACGGTTTAAGGTGCTGGGTGATTTGCTATGGTGTGTCGGTTTTGTTCCCGCTCCCGTCTTCTAGGAGACCATCGAGGATGCTGATACTTACAAGTGAGCGATAGGCGCATCGTAGTTACTTACCGGTAAGTTGGACTTCTCTGCCTCTGGATGAAATAATACTGACTGTCATCTGCCTGCAGCTAAGTTGTCCTAGAACAAAGATACCACCGAAATCGGACTTGCTTGTCCTGCACTTGGCTGTGGTCGATCTGATGCGCCACTTGAGCATAATTCCTGATGCCATTCGCAGCCATTCGAGCTGAGATATTGCCGAGGCATACGACGATGGTGCTCTCACTCAACAGGATGTCTTGATCATTGTAATCCACTATGAGAGACTGGCATATATCGTCGAGTCAAACGCCGCGATATTGGCTACAATTCTGGGACCCAAAGACGCCAAATCATACATGAACCGCCACGTTCCGGGCAAGGCGGTGGTCGGGTGCGTGAACAAGACGTCTAGCACCACACTCAGCGGAGGCGCAGATACCATTGACCAGCGAGAACAGCTTGGCAAGGGAGGCGGAAACTTGGCGCTTAAACTCGATTGTGACGTCGCCTACTGCTCTCTACGCATGCAAGCTGTTCTCGCCAGATATTCCAGGCGGCAAACTGCGAAGAAGAAAAGTTAGAAGGGAAGAAAGATTTCCAATACCTAACTCACATTAAGCCGCTTTTTGAGAACCCAACTAATGGGGAGACGTTCTCGCCTCTGCACCCGCGCATTTTCAACAGTGGCGACCTTGGACCGGACCACTGGGTCTCCAACATGGCCAGCCAGATCAACCTCGCTTGCAGCAGGCAGACTATGATTGGGGGCGACGTTAGCGAAAACGCCTGACCGAACAAGAAGAACAACAAAGTCGAAAACAACATGATCTTCAACATAGACACCGCGGCACTCTTCAGGGACTCTTGCATCGCATTTCACTTAAAGCTGTAATATTCCAGCCGACAGTGACAAAATCAAGCTACCTTTCGGCCCTCTAGAGAGGCAACAACGCATCCAAGACATCTCTGCCGCTTGCTAGTAAGCTTTTCCAACGAAGCCACCCCATCGACGTCCAGGCTGTCCACAAAAGCTTGGCGAGCTTCAGCTTCTTGATCAGACTTTCCCCCTTTAGCTAGAACCACAGCTTGACTTACTGGTCTGTGTCGCACACGGCCAAGGCCCACTGTCCAGAAAGTAGACTCGTAAGTATCTCTTCGGCTCGGAGACTTTGAAGTTCATTGACCGGGAGCTTGTATACCACGACATCCTCAGGCGGGCTGAATGCCATAAGTTCCATATCTCAAAGTCGAAGGATCCATTCGGTGCTTGTCTGTCGATATGATGATTATGTCTATGTGCTCGAAGGCCGACGAGAACCAACAGGTGGATGGATACAAGGTACGAGCTATTGCCATTGTCAAGACTCTCGAAGTGCCCCCGGATGAGGATGACATCGAGACTACGTTGATACTTTGTCCCTTGCATTTATGATCCCACACGATCACATCCTTCTGGCAGAAATGCCAACTACACCCCCGCAGGAAAGGTGGGAAGTCAGCTGCTGCGTTCTAATCCGCATTTGCTACGATGTCTCCGTCAACTCAACCTTGAAAAACGAGGATCAAATCACAACAGCCAAATAGACAGAGCGGAGCCGTTGAATCAGCAAGGACTACATATGGCATTAGAATCCTCGACAGTCGTGGAAACGTCGATTCAGTGGGACTTTACGATGGACCCGTCTTCTACGGTCTGGTCAATATCAAGAAGAACATCGTCAACTAGTCAGCATGCTCGACTGAAAGCCAAAATACGAAAAGCACGATGCCGCACGCGGTCTATCATCACCGTGTCATCCACCCCACTCCCCTCGACATCAACATTCCTTCGGCGCTCCCCTTAAGTTTCGCCATTGGCGAGGATCTGCCCACTTCTATAAGACCTACAGCCATCTGGCTCCTTTGTTTGTGTGCCAGCATGCCCACTTTATTGGGATACAAGCTTCCTGGCTTCTTTTGTGCTGAATAAGTCATCATGGGGAGTCAAGAGGATTTGATTGTGCTGGGAGAAGAGCAGTGGAGCCCTCACATTGTCGTCTTCGAAGGCATCATGAGCGCCAACCCAGCCATGACCACCACGGACAGCGCTGGCGACATGCTGAAGCTCCGAAAGCTGGCTTCAGTCTTCCACTGGTATTAGCCTTCCTCCATGCTTGAGTTCTGCGAAGTCAGACAGCTGAACGAAGACAGGTTCAACGATCCGGGCAAAGCCGACCGTAAGGTGCTTGAGGAATTGGAGACTAGATGCCTGACTTACGTCAAGCCAGCGGTCAAGAAATACCAATCTGCGGAGACCATGGCGTTCGCATGGAACCTCAAGCATGGAATACTAAGAATATGAAGAGCGATGCTCTAAGATAGGCCAGCGCGGAGAGGTCTGCAACCACAACTCCGGCTCCGAGGCAGACCGTCTGGAGATGAGCAGGAGTCGAAAGTCGAGCTACTGGCTCGCGTCCCGCGAGCCTCTATCGACGGCATCTTCTTGTTACATTTGGAGTACCTCCACCGTTGTAGATTTTGCAAGGCGAGGCCCTGCCCCTTCGGAATATCATGCTCGACAACTTTCTCCTGAACATGTGTACTTATGGGCTTGGAACGGGGCAAAGTCTCTGACCAAATGGCATCTTACTTCAAGCTCATGACGCACATGAGCCCGAAAGTTGAGATGTTGAAAATCAGCAGGGTACGGGTGCCTTGCTTCCTGTGTTCAGACTCTTCGCAGCTCCTACGTCACCGCTCCGCCCTTCTAGAGATGGTCATACGACAAAACCAATACTTCTGAAGTACTGCAAGCCACAAGGCTCATCAGCAAGACGCTTGAGAACACGCAAAAGGTGTTCAAACTGAACGAGAATCTATTCTTAGCGAAATCGCAAATTTCTCTTAGAAGACATGCGTCCGTATGTTTGGCAGATCCTCCAAAAGCTGGCAGCAAAGCCAGTGTGAAAAAGTCTTCCGCTCTTGAATCGCCGGGTCCATCGATAAGGCGTCGATATCAAACAGGTGAGGGGGGCAGCCGGTGCTGTGGTCCTACGTTGACGGGGGACGAAGGCAGCTAGCCATGCTGACTCCTGAGCTCCAGCCTCACTGGCGTTGACGTCGTCTTTCGAAGCTTTCAGGACGAACGCGATCTGAGTCTGTCAGTTATAGTCACCACCTCCAACCAATTTTTGAAAGCACTCTTCCTTTGCAAGGCTTTCTCCATCCTCAGTACGAGGTCGTTGGCGCGTCATTGCTTGTGCTACCCATGGTCTTGTTCGAGAGGGGCGTGGTAGCTGTTCCTCGGGAAGCTACCTCAATCTCAACATCATCACCGCAAAGAGCGGAGAAAATAGCTTGTTGCTTAGGATTCAATCGTTTAGTTCGTCAGCGGATGCGAGAAAAAGTATCCTCTGGTCAAATTTACTGGCGACGGGTGTCATGCTGCCGGCGGATCTATTCATGTCTGCTGCTAGGTTTCGGACTGGCTTCCACGGGAGAAGGCGTCACGTTTGCCTATGGCCGAGTTCTCATGGCAGCTGGCGAGAGCCCTGCATCGTCTTTTTTCTTCGATTTCGTGCGACCGTAGAAGGTCATCATTCGCATTATTCTGGGCAATGTCCGTGATGACGAATTGCCTGGAGAAAACTGGCTCAGGGCTATCAGCTTGTCGTTCGGTCGTATCTCCTGCGAGCTGTTGCATGCGCACATCTACATTCTGATCGGCAGATTTCTTGACAGGATGATCGAGAAAGTTTGTACGGTCTTCCAGTGCCCATTGGCTGGAGCAGATCGCGAGCGCGTCAGATGCCGTCTATGGCCGTTCTGCAGCACAAAGTCAGTCGGAATTGTCCCGTCAGCCTGCCCTGAAGTCGCATGTGAATGGATACGATGGCATCGCAAGGAAGCTTGATGGGCAGGACATTGAAAGCGTTGGTTGGGATTACAGGCTGGAGACACATACACAATGGTTACGATGCTGTGATTCCTCTTTAAGAAGACAGAGGACCTTTTCGGGTGGTATGTCAACCTCGGCAATCGGCGTGCCCGGCCGCAACGCTCCGCATTATGGAACGCCATGGCCGCGCCTTGCATCTTTGACTCGAAGGATACATGCGATGAAGTGGGTTCGTATAACCCGAAAGTTCGTGTGGCTGACGGTCTCGACCATTCATCTAACACGCAGGTGACAGAACGCAGCCCGGGCCAACGGGACCGTCGTGGTTGTAATCGATGAAGAGGCGTTCGCCGCGCTCACAAATAAAGCCATCGATGACGTCCAACATGCTGATCATGATTAGGAACAGCATTTGGGGGTGTCTGAGAGAGGGTTGTGGACCATCCGGGCTGGAATGGCGGATTTGGCCAGACCGTCTATTGGAATCTTACTCTGAGAATGGCAACGCCAAGAATTGAATAAATGACCATAATCCTTATTCGACTCTATTCGCACGTCAGGCGCGGCCTTGTCGAGGTATTGATCGGAGCCTCCCGGCGCAACTTCGTTCACGGAGGCGGACGCCACTGGGTCGTGGGACCGAGGCTACACGGTAGCCATCGGCGTCCATATCGAGGTCGCATCCAGGCAGAGGCAATTTTATGGATAGCATATGGCTTATGGATGACAATATGAATGAAAGGGCAGTGATACGAACAGACCGGGGGGGCTTGAATGACAGGCTTGCTCAGGGGCAGACAGGATTTTTCAGTGTTCCAGCGGATTCCCTGACGCTCTCTACTCTGCTAGCCGCAAGGAGAGAACTAATACTGTAAGACTTAGATGTAGAACCAGATGGGTGAGCTCAATTATCAAGAGGATCCGTGTTATTGACAACTTAGTTCGTTATTGTCTGCGATAATGATGCGTACGTCTGCTTTGGAGAACTCAAACTATGGTTGATATGCGGTCGAGCGGAGGATCAGGCGCGACGCCAAAAGAAACGATAATGCACTTTCTTATGGAAAGACTTTTTGATGGCAGAGCAGTGAATAGGAAACTCTGTACAATGGGCTTGAAGTTCGCAGGATGCCAACAAGTCGACGTCTACCTTGATGTTTGTCAGAATCGCATTGATAATGAACGAATCTCCTCGCTTGTTCATGACTTTCATGTCTCAAGCCCGCAGGCGACCTATTCAAAGCTCATGTTACTTCCATCCAAGCGTGTCGCGAAAAGACTTGTGTCGAATCAGTTCCTGAGCCACATATCACGCGTAGAAAACCACCCAGACTCCCTGTCAGCTGCCTTCCCCAATAACCCAAATGGAAGGCGAGAACGAAAGCAATATGTACGACAACAATTTTTTAGGAGACCCTACGGACAAGCGCTCTTCAGACTCCGAAGCCGACGACGACGACACGCAAGAGGGAGACTGTCCCATCTGTGTCATTCTTGTCAGCCAGCGCAGTCCTTTCTCCTCTTTCTCTGCCAGATGGACGGACTCAATCATTCGTTTCGTCTTGAGAAACGCACGCGAGCCAGGAAAAACACTCAGTCACAATGAGAAGAAGTCACAAGCCAAAATTTGCAACATGGTGACGGCATACTGCAGGTCAAATGGACTGACCAACGGGCACATCAAGTCCTTGGTTCTGTGTAGCGATTGCGATGAGTTGGTGCAGTTCCTTGGCACAAGGCATTATTCGAGCCCCATCAGCGGTTAATGGCCGACGTAAATCTGGAGCTAAAGCATTCGGCACTGGATGAGCAATCTCCAACAGCCAACGCCCATGACGTTGTTGGGAGGGCGGGCTAGGAGGGCAACAGGCCTCCAGCAGCCCGCGGGGAAGCTCTTACTCTCAAACACAGCAACCAAACGACATATGTTAAAGAAACTCTCCATCTCGAATTCGCATTGCAAAAGAACTGAAGGATGGCATGTATACTCCCCCTTACTTCCAACCGTGGGGTGCCAAACCAGCTCATCATCCCATGGGGTATCAGGATGCAGGGATCTCATGCTGTCTATTTTTCCAGCTGCTGGTCAATTCACAGCAGATGTCATGGGGGTGCAGGATAGCTCATCTCCCTAGGCTCCTCGCAACAAGATGCGCCCGGCAAAGCCCTAACTCTAGACTACGCAGGAACATTTCGGAGAGTAAGTCCGTCAGCATTGCGTGTTTCCCGTCTGATGAGTGAGCTCCCCGATTGAAGCTTTGATAATCATCGTGCACGCGAAGTTCGCCCTCTTCGCACTTTAGATGGGTTGTACTGCAGAGCATGTCTGAGTCTGCGGCGGGAACTTTGACGTGCGCTGGGAGACGTGTCTTCTCGCGACTAGCATCACTCTTTAGATACACCTACCTTTAATCATTCTGACATTCTCTGAGTTGTAGCACATTCAACTGCAATGTAGAGGAAATCGCGACTTGGCTGAGGTGCCTGGGTACCGACCAGCCCGACTCATCCTGTGCCGAAAGTGGGTCGGGTCCGGAGCTCGGAGCCAGAGTGGAGTGCCTCAAGGGCGCTTATCCTTATCTCCTATCGCTATCTTATCGATTTCCAGGCAGGAGGCCCAAGCGCATGTGCGACGCGACATGCAGTGGGGCTACGTCATACCGCGACCTGGATGACACTGAGTGCCCAGGTGGGGCACCGAGCTTTTCTGACCAATGAGAGAGCTTGTGTGACACACAACCTCAAAGTGGAAGTAACGCTTTCTTCTTTCGGCACCACGGCCCTGACAATTTCTTCCTCACAACGCCTCCACAACAATCCGCGGCACTCTGCAAGGCTTTGCGACCGCATCTACATTTCCATACAGCAAAGCGATCTTGCCGCATCTTCTCCTGAGAGCTTGATGCAATGCCACACTTCGGGCGACACACGAAGAAGACCAAACGCAGCGCTGCAAATCTACGCGGTTAGGAAACGCGCAGACGCAATGCGGAATTGAAAGCGGAAGGCGCACAGCCAGACTCTGGCTTCGACGAGTCCGTGTCTCCCAAGGTCTGCCCCATGTCACCACTTTTCTCCTTCATGTTCCTCAATCTGACCATTGATAGCCGACGACTTCTGACCCTGAGCCGGCCGCTTCCAATGGCGCCGATGGCACTTCGATCGGTCCTGCTACGGCCCTGGCAGTCTCCGACGGCCCGCCTCCTTCGACCCCTCCCGCTCCGCCTTCTGCTCCACCCGCTCCTCCGACCGCAATTGCTCCAGGCCCAAGCATCTCATCCTCCGCGAACAAGACGCTTCCCGCCTTTGACGCTGCGCTCGTGCCTCCTCGCGAGTTCCACCGAGGCCCGGATTCGATTCCGGAGCTGAACAAGTATTCGGACAAGGTCGCAGCCATCACTGGCTATCACGTTTCCGCATACAACAATCGCGTGATGCTCGAGTTCCATCTCGTCGGCTCGATGGACCAATTGTTCATATCCGAATACGACGCAAGTTGGGCGGCCCATCAGAAGGTACTCGACTTTTGGGCTACTCTGCCCCGCGGGCGCGCCGACGCCGTCGGCGTGGGCAATGTGAAGACGGTCTATCTCGCCATGGCCGTCATTGGCCATCGGAACGACTCCTCCAGAGGGCTGGAAATCCAGGTAGTGTGGCAGGGTCAGCCGATGGGCGTCGCAACATGGGAATTGTACTACTGGCCTCGTGGCGGCATTCCCGAGGCTATGACGGACGCGTATTGGCGCGCCGCGGGCATCACACCGCCTGCGAACATGGCTGACTTTCCAAAGTGCGAGCCTCAAGGCGTGAACCTAGCAGACGTGTACATTCCGGAGAAAACGTTCCTTGACTTGGGGTCCACCTGGACCTCAGGCAACTTCGCCTTTGAGGCATTGGAGGAGGAGCGCCAGGTGGAGGGCAGCTCGTTTCGCATCTACATCGGAGGCACTTGTTGGTACCGAGGATGACATGATTGAGGTTTCGTTCGATGTAGATACGCGGAGCAGGGGTGGAACAGAGCAGCATGACAGCACATGAGGGCTCAAGAAGTTGTTGAACATCCATTCTATGACCTGCAGGTCTTGTGTGCAATCATGACCATGCCTTTGCATCCCAGGGCTCAGAGTGCTTCAAGCTGGCAACATTAGGCCAGCTTTAGCAGGTCAAGGGCTTCACTGATCCTGTTGATGCCACCCGTTCATCGGCTACATAATCCGGATGGCTCTTTCTTTGTGATGTTCACTGAAACCAAGGGAAGCCGGCTTTCGACCGATCGCAGGTCAATTGAGATGCACTGTTGAGTGTTGGGCGCTGGCAGAAGCAGAGCATCTCCAACATTTTGGTGTGCGCCCGAAACGAATGGGTCATCCGCACCCATGATTTCAAAGTCATTGAAACACTACTTAAATCATCGGCGGACATTGTATCGCATGCACTATTTCCTTCGCCTGCTGTACTGAATGCACTCTGCCGATATCCGCGAGGGCATTTCCATGTGATGTTTCGGGGTACTGCTAGACCGTGTGCATCTTCATGCGATGTGCACTAAAGGGAAAAAAGCCACAGGATGTCAAAGTTTAATTAGCCTTCGAGCAATGCTAGCGTTGATGCGACACCAGGCTGGGTCCGCGTGGGTGCGAAAGGTGGTTCCACGATGGCTTCACTTTTAGAGCGATCAAATTTAGAAGCATCTTGACAACATTGTGAACACTAACCAAAGACAAACACCACGAATACAATCTACAAACCTGAACCACCCATAATAAGCCTGCAGACCGACACACCTTGGTGCACTTCCTGGGTAGGCCGAGCTCCACCAGCTGCCTCCGGAGTCACATCCCTTCAGGCAAACCAGCACAGGCAGACCAGCACAACCCACACACACACACCCTCGGTGATCCAACCGTGTCTACAGAACATCCCGACCCGCCATCTCCCTGTTTCTCGTCAAAAGTATTCTTTGTATTAGAGTGAGCGCGCTTTTGAAATGTTTTCACAATGCCCCCTAACTCCCTGTCCTCGTCCAGCGTGACTTCCACGCCTGACCCTTCGATCCTGGTTACAGACCTCGGCATGCATTGCGTCGATTCGCATTTTTCGAAGGGAAGGTATGCTTTCGACAGCCGTCCTGCAACATCATTTTTCCAGCCATGCCAATTCATGAAGCACGCCCATTTGGAGTCGCCTACCAACCCAGCGCAGGAACAAGACCCCAGACCGTGAGTCTCAAGGTATACCATCACATCTTCTATTACTATCAGCAAAACTCCAATTAATTAACTTATTATTAGACATAACATAAGCACACTACACCCTAACGCTTAGAAACTTAAAACCAAGAGCACCCAATATACACTCTCATCCTAATCGACTTCACCAAACGCCAAAGCATCACCATCCCCACCCACCATCACCTTCATCAAGGTTCAACACTTCATCTAGAGAGGCCAACTAGTCAAACTCACAACCCACCGAGTATACTGCAATCCAAGCATTGCCCAAAACCATGCTTCAAGCCATGTTCGGCAGGGCAGATAGGTCCATACAGGCTGTTGACGGCGTTGACAATAGCGTCGCACTGCTAGGCCGCATGTCAAAGGCCGTGAGAGCGGTCGTTTCGGGAACGGCTAGCTGTGTAGGCAAGGGAGGTCGAGGCCCAGGCGAGTACGACACCTGCGGCTAGATCCCAGAGCTCGCGTGTCAAACGTAGTGATGGCCCTGAGACGCCTGTACGCTTGCTTGACCATCGTCTTGGGCAACGGCGCCACTCCTTCGAAAAGAACAACTCTTCTCCTCAGCCGCGGCATCGCGAGAGATGATAGCTTTGATCCCCATGTCCAGCTCCATTGGCCCGGTCGCAGCCTTGCATGCCACCTACTTCGCCAAATCAGCCATGCTCTCCCCGTCGGCACTCTCGTTTCCCAGACCGGGACATGCGAGACTCAGACCAGGCTGCTAAGCAGAAATCCTATGTTTTCCTGGCAGTAAGGTGTCGCCATGAACGTCTGGCACTCAGGGAGAAGCTCCAACGCTACCAGCTTTTGAGGCATGGTATGAACATGTCAGCATGACGCCACCTACTCTGCCCCCCATGCCAACGGCGATGCTAACTTCTATCCGCGGTAGCTCAGGCTTGGTAAGAGTGCTGGCGAATTCCGCTCGGTTGGATTGGTCTGGAGTCCTGGAAAGTATATTGAGACGCTTTTCATGTACGCTATAACTTTGTTCAGAAGACTGATCAAGCCGTTCTTCTCAAATTCTTTAAATGTCCCCATTCCAAGGTTTGCAGTGCCGGAGGCTCGAAGAGTCAGTTCCACTGTAGCCTCAGTGCTAAGAACCTGGTTAGTACGTTGGGTGATGATTTTGTTCAGGATGCGGCGGCGTCGGGCGCTATCGGGATGGTCTTTGGTCGTCTCTGTAACCCATTTTTCGGCCGATCCAACAGCTTGCTGAAGGTGTCTTATAGAGTGAGTTTTGTTGAAAAAGGGCAGAAAGGAGAAAATAGAAACCTCGATCCCTACGCCAGAATCGGATTCAGCTTGTAAATCCGTCCAGGAAAAAAGTCCTGAATGACTTAACTCGTTGAGAAGAGACGGCAGGCCCTTGTCGATATTAAAGCTGCTGTCCATCTTTGCATCCCGCGGCAGCCTAGTGCGAGTCGGTTATTGTATGGAAACAAAGGACAAGATTTCAGCGCGCTCAGCTACCTTATGAAGTAGATGTGCTCAAGGGATGGAAGATATCCGTAGCCGAAGAAGCTGCCGTAGCATACCACCCGGCTCTCTAACTCAAGCTTGAGATGGCTCCTGTCTCTCTCACGAGTCGCTTGGTGCAGGTAAAAAATGAAGTGTTAGAGAAAAACTAGTCCTCGTATCCAAGAGGTCACAGCATTTCAGGTTGCGTTTCCATTATGCTACAGGTCTAGTGTGTCTCCATGAGGGATAATAGCTGTTGCCAACACATTAAGCCTGCAACCATATGTCTCATAACTTCTTCCCAGATAGATAAACACTCTAGGGAGCTTACTTATATCCTAATAGCCACTAACATCTCTGTATACCAGATACAGTAGTGGCAGACGAGCGATACCAGTGAGACAAGGCCTATTATATTCACAAGGTGTGCATTTAAGTACTAGGATTTGAGTTACCATCCTGCATTCTCAGCCGTTCATCATAGCTAGCTAGCAAGGCCTAATCTACATCTTCTAGTGATAGAAGCAACAAGTCCAGGTCTTCATCGAATTCTCATGTTATCTCTTCCTCAATTCCATGCACAACTGCCATATTTTCATTGCCCACATCTAGCGTTAGTTATTCATTGCCTCATACTGCGGAATCTCTAAGATCTCGCAACTCCTGCAAAAGAATTCGCCTGAGTACGTAAGTATTATTAAGCTGCCCACAAGGGCAGAACTCTCCCTTTAGCGGGGTGAACTGAGCGGCCTAGACTCCCTCATCACTATAGCTGTACGCAGTGCTGGAAGCCGTGTTCTTTTGAACTAACCCTCCGACGGTGGCGCCAGGATGACCGGTTACGAGGGACACTACAGCTGCTGTTAGCTCGATAAGAGTGACTGTTGCCGAAAGGGTTGCTTGAGTTGAACGATTCTTTGTGTTTGTGACGTTCCCGCTAGTGATGTACTGTATCCCTGTGACCATCTAAATCTTTAGGTATCTGGCGGTTCTGAAGAGAAACTTGCGCCGTAAGTACGCAGCCCTTGAAACACACAGCTGGCGTCTCAGCCATTCTGACGCGGCTGGTGATTTCAGGATAATCTCGTTGAGAAAGGTTTCGGGCCTGGTCAATTGGTGAGCCTGGCGGTTAAGCGGTCCTTATAAGGACGCAGAAAAGAGGACCTTACTTAATGATCTGGAAGCGGCGACCGGATTTTCCGGATATTGTAACGTCCCCTGAGCGAGATATACCGGCTTGTCTGTCGGCCAAGAGAACCTCCACCTTGAGACTCCACTCCCTGGAAGCTGTAAATGTGAGGCTACAATGTTCGTCCGGCTGTGCATCCCCGATCCAATCCTGAACGTCATTCAAGCTGCGATCGACATGAGCAATGGAATACTACTTTACAACACCGCTTTGCGTCACATACCGCAACTGAGACTCGAATCATCTCCATTCTCCTTCTAAAGGGTTTGTGGGATCGAGGTAAAGACTGCCGAAGGTCAAGTCTTGGACTCTCAAACCGCAGCTGTATGAGGTAGGTTCTCTTCTGTTGAGTTTTCATGTCGAATGATGCGTACACCATCTGTTTCTAAGTCGTAGCTTAAGGGCCAAGCTGAAAAGAAAACAAAGGGGTGGGGAGCAGCAGATTGAAAGAATAGACCTATTATCCGTTCTTCTAGAAAGCAGAAATGTGCACATAGATGCCTGGAAGTCCGAGAAGTAACATCATATGCGGTGTGGCACAGTGTCTCAACAATACGAGATGGCGCAGTCTCCCCAATGCTGCATATTGACCAGCCCGACCTGCAGAATGCCAGCGCATCGTTGCAGTAAATATCTCACGCCCAGCCTGCAACCCCCTCTTCAATCAGACAATAGTTTTGCTATCCGGGAAATAGGTTCTGGCTATCCGGGAGGTGGTTTTTGGCTCTCCGGGAGGTATCCCAGTTTTACGCCCGCAAAGCAATTTCATTGGCTGAATCAAAGCTATCCATGGCATTTGTGACGACGGACGCCGATCCCAGCGAGCCCACACTCAGGATACTAGGTACTTAACAGAGGTACTGGGAGACCCACGCTGAGCCGAGTCTGAGTTAAGACGGCAACCTCGCTAACCGATTCCGGCCGAAAAACCTCGTCCAATTGGTGACACAACCAGAATGGTCTGGCCAGTCATGCCAAACAAGAGCTGGGTCGGCTTGCGAGGCACTTGTATCTCCTGAATGGTGAACAGCCACGGTGAAGTTTTCCACACCCGCTTGACAGCAAGTTTGAGTGAGACATTAATAACAGTAATGAACTCCTCGTTATAGCTCCAGGTTACATGGGTAACGGTCGCGGAACAAGGCGCGGAATTCATGACGACAAATCCACCATCCGGATTTGCAATCCTATTCCACGGGGATGCACAGTACAGACCATAACTGTTTCTGGGCTCACCGCAAGTAGCTCTATTGGGCTAGAGGGGTGACGGAAGAGCCTCACATCTGAGGGGGACGTCTTGACAGGTCCAGATGGGCATTGCGGTGGAGCTGAATAGAGTGGGCGTGTCGCATGATGAAATGAAAAAGGTTCTGGGGCCCGAACAACGCACGAGTTGCCGCAAAGAATGTATACCAAGCCAGCTCGAGAGAATAGAGAGATGCTGGGCTCTCCACAGTTAACTGTAAATATTGGGTGGGTTTGGGTTGGGTTCCAGGCATGAACTAGTCCTGATGCGCTGGATGTGAATACAATTGAGGCATCTGGAGAAGTGTGTATCAGAGATACATCACCATTCCCGTCGCAGATATGACGCTCAATCTGGCAGTCCAGGTCCCAGATGTAGGCAGAGCCGCCGCGTATGAAGAGTACGTGATAAAGAGCAGGAGTCCAGGTGATCCGCCTCACTGGTTCCTTTGTTCCCTGGTCGTGTTGCGCACGGGGCCCGCGCAGACCATTGTCGACCACATCCCACACTGCGGAGGGAAGGCAGTGATAGGCGGCCGCCAGCATAGTGGCGCCATCATTGAAAGCAGCAGTACTAGGTGCACGAGAGCTACCGTCGGCATCGATAGTGGTGGCGGACCCAAGGCAGTGGCTGCGTTCCACCATATCATCAAGCGGATACCGCCATACGAATCCGTCCCGGAAGCAGGCCAGCAGCGCAGTGTCTCCCATGCTGAAGGCCATGTCAAGCATAGGAGCGGCTTGAGGAGCGGGGAAGTTTCAGCGCCGGAACCAAATGTCAATCTGCTAGATACTGATTGTTCGAAGGCCTGCTAAGGCCAACATGTGCCCAGAGTTGCTGAACCGTATTCGTTTTATATTTTCCCTATGGTCAACTAGCCTGGTATTACCCGGGTTTGAAGTCGAGGCTAGTTTGACTTGGTTGCTGCTAGAGGAGGATAGAGCGACGTGTCGGTTTGTGCAAGCGACTATGGAGGGGTTATTGATGAAAATGCGGGCCAGTGTATGATCCCACGTTTCTTCTGGAATGCCTTTGACAACAACACACTGTTTCATGTCCTTGCCTACGCGCAGCTTTTGTATCAACGATGTCCTAGGACAGAATGCTGGCACCACAATTGCCTGCGGGCATCTTAGGAGCTGACTCCCAAATTTGCCAAAAATCATGGCCATCTCCGTGGCTCTGTCCAAGAGTATGCGGTTGAGGCTGCCCTTGATGTGTTGACCTGAATGTGCCGCAAGTTGCTGCGCATGCAACGCCCTTGACGCGGGGGAAATAGTATTGAGATGACCTAGCTGGTCGGATTTTGCGAGCATAAGAATCCACCGAACCACAGCTTTTGCATCGTCAAGAAAACCTTCGACAAGCCACAGCAGGTCGCCATTGAGGGAAGCGCCACACCGGGAGAGGTGGAGTTCCCAGGAAGCGACGGCGTATTCAGCCCACATGTCCATGTCTGGGTTCGGTCCTGTCAAGGCCTTCAGAACCATCGCAGGGATGATTCCGTGGCCCTCGGCTGGCTTTTGGCAAAGATCATGCCCCTCTGCTGCAATTAGGTATTCATGAGCAGTTCGATGCCTTACTCTCAAATACGAGCGCCCGTCAACTTGGAGCAGGGCATCGCAAAACTGGGCAGGGTCGTGCTGGACCGCACTCGTGGGCCGGTGTCGCGTGATGGCCTCACCGATTTGCGTCACAGTCAGAGGACGCCGGGCATATGCGACCAACGTCAACAAGTCTTTCGCGTATGCCCTGGTCTCAGACTTCCAATCAACGCTTATCTCCGCAACGACCTCCGTCCAGTATCGATGAGGATCAGGCTGATCTGTTCGTAGGCTGTCCGGTCCCAGATCAAGCTTATTGCCGCGCAGAAACCTGCGAATAACCCTGTCCGCTTCCAGGAAGGTTCCTCGACCGGTGTGTATTGCGTGATCTACCAAGTGCTCGTGGGAAAGGCCCGCCCTCGCACGTATTAGGTGTCGCAAGGCCTCCTTTCTGGCAACTTTAGAATCTACATCTATATGCAGCAACTGCACTGAGCTGCGAAGCCGGTCGCATGCGCGAGCTATAGGCTGCGTCATGCGGCTGGTGACCAGAAGTTTAAGTTATAATGCTGGATCTGCCAACCTTGAGACAAAGGCTTCGCCTGATCCACATATATCTAGGCCGTTAATAATCCAGTATATAGGTTCTTCACTGTCGAGAAGCAACTTTAGCAGTTTGTTTGTGAACAGCCTGCTCCAAATCAGGTCCTGAGTGAGATGCTCCAGGCTATAGCCTCCAGCTGCAAGGGTGACGGCGTAGTCGCGAAAAGGCTCAACGTCATCCGCTAGTTGAGAGGTTATGGATTTGAAGAGATGAACCTCAGACTGCTTGAGATGGTCGTCATGCTAGAAGAAAAGTAATTGGCAACGATTTCCGCGGCTCCTGAGCCTGTGGGCAATATTGGATGCTGAGACTGACTTGCCGGACGCAGCAGGCCCCGAAAGGATGAGTACCTGAAGGTTTGACGAGTCTCCATCCCGCCAGCAGAGATATTGCGAATCTGCTTGGATCCAATCACAGGTTCCAGGCAAACCTTGCCGGGAAAAGAAGTCGACCTCGTGGGAAACATCGCTCACGCCGAGCAAGCCTTCCAAGAGACTGGCTTTGTGTTCAGCGTCGAAGCTCCAAACGCGTCTTTTGAACGGACCGTGGCAGTAAAGAACCACTTTGAGCTGCTGTTGAAGCCTGTCGAATGTTCCATCCTAGCGGTCTAGGAAACGTGAAATGTTTTCATGATCGGCTTTGATGCGCGCCCGAACCTCTCGATCGAAGCCAAGAATCGACGCTGACCTATCCACAATGAATGCACCTCGCGTCTTTTCACCTTCCGAGAATGATGCAATGTGGACTCTGTCTCCGTCCCTTTCAAGGAAAAGTCTGTTGATCCTCTCCAACATTAACAGAAGCCTTTCTTGGTTGGGCCACCCTTCTGGCAAGCATCGCTGTAGACCTTAGTTGAGGGAAGGCCTCAAAGCAGAAGAATAACGCGAGTGAGGGGTTGCTAGGAAGAGAATGGCGGTGGTTCATGGCACATGTGACTTTATGCCAGAGATGTACGCCTATCTACCGTTACATACATGCTCCTGATGGGCTGCGGGATATGGCATACCTGCTTCACTAATACACGGCCGGTGGAGTGAGCTATAAAATCGACGGGTGTTTGCATCTGTGCGGGCGCCCGCTGTATCACCGATCAGGTCCCCGCACGTCAAGCGGACAATGACAACGACTGACCTCATCGACAAGTTGGTTCCGTAGGCCGTCAACGAAGCTTTTGACAACACTGCAGGGGTCATCATGCCCTCGGAAGCTAGCAGGATTGTCCTCCGCAGCCTAAACACAGGCCACGCGGAGCGGCCCACCAGCCCGTAACCAGGCGGGTCCGAGGGCTTCTCCGAGAAAGGCCTGTTGGTCTTGCCTTGTCCATGTTTCCAAGCTTGTTTGACCAAGTCCGTGAATGAGAACGATGTTGATATGAGGAAGAAGGCCCTGGGGCTCATAGACGAGTTTCAGTCCAAGTTGGCCCTCAAATTCTCGGGGGCGGTGGACCATCCGCATCTTGTTGGCTCAGGCAACTCAACTAGCCAAGCAAGCAGGGGAGGTTATCGGAATCAGACAGCGCGTTGACAATAGACGGTAGTATCTTTCAAGTCCATCACACGAATTTTCCAGAGGGAGCATTGGAAACGGGAAGGATTATTGTTGGTCGTGCAATTGACGCGTGATCAAGGACAGAATCATAGGTCGGCGTGGTGGAGTGCGACTGATTACCCTGCATGAGAATTTGACACGCTTGGCCTTGGGCATAATATGCCACACATCGAGAATACAACAGCAGATCGCCTTTTGCATCACAAGGATGGATCGCTATCGACGACTTCTACCAGGGTGCCACGAGCTTCGCAAGGCCTACCGGGTTTCTTCGAGCTAGTAGAGGCTATTCCGTATGGATCTACTCGACGGAAAACGATCCGTCTCACTGTGGAGGCTCCTGGGGAGACAGACCCCCAGTATTTGTTTGCGAAGGTGCAGCAGATTCCTATAGCGGTGAAGAGCGACTGAATTTGACTCGCAGGGCTCAGGAAGCGGCGACAGAATGTGACTCCGAAACCCTACGAGAGCAGGGCAACGGCCTCACGAGGATACACGAGGTAATTCCGGGATTCACGCCACGAGCGTGGTAGAACGAGGGAGGTAGAGCGAGGGACGAGACAGAACAAGGGACAAGACAAAACAAGGGACAAGACAAAACAAGGGACAAGACAAAACAAGGGACAAGACAAAACAAGGGACAAGACAAAACAAGAGACGAAACAGAACGAGAGAGAGAAAGACCACATCGCGTGAAAGAGAGAGAAGGAGACGACGACCCGTTCTTATACTCTCTCGTCATGGACTTCATTCCCATCAATCCCCAGGCTCCTCCGCCCAGTCCAGGCATTCTCTGCCCGAAACTAGCCTTCATGCACCGAAACAGTGTCTCACCAGACTGGAATTCCTTCGGTTTTTGTCCCTCAGCTCTCACGACTCCTTGCGTCAGCACGCGGACTGGGACGAGAGCTGGGCCACCGTCTTTGGCAGCCTCCTGATTCGTCTGTATGATCATTGCATGGACCATGGAATGAGCAATGTCAGGCAGAGTTCAGAAAGCTAGTCGACCGCACCATTCCGCGCCTTCTCGGCGCCCTGCAGTCTGACGGCCGCAGCATCAAGCCATGTCTCGTCCATGGGAATCTTTCAGCCACCACCATGGTCACGAACATGGACACCGACGAGCCCGTCCTACTCAGCCCCCGTCCTCTCTACGCACACAACGAGTATGACTTGGGCGGCTGGTGTTGCAAAAAAGGGCCTATGCTCTGGCCCTACCTCCGGGAATACCAAAAGCAGTTCCCGCCCTCTCAACCTGTAGAGGAATGGGATGACCGCCTCCAGCTTTACAGCATTGTGTTCAATTTACAAGATGTTCTACGTCTTTCTTCTCTAGCCCGGCGCCAACAGTACGTCTTTTGTGTTAAGAAGTTGCCGCGCGTACTGATTTGTATTTAGGTTGTACGAAGATACCAAGTTCTTAGACGAAAAGTACTGCCCCCTTACTGTCTCCAACTGCACCGCCAAGTGTAAGACCGTTGGGGAAGCTGCTCCTAGCACATCTATATGAATTGGAAAAGCTGCTCAAACCGAGTGCCCCTTGGCTCCAGACGCACATGCAACCCATGGGCAATTCTTCGCGCTGCTTGCTACGTCCTGCGATAACATCTGGCTTATTTTCTCTCATCTTCATTTGAAGCTATTCGGATACCCGTTCCAAGGGAAGATCCACGTTACTCATGCAGCTACTCATATATGAACGATTACGTTTGAGGTGTAATGGTCTCAGCGGTATAAAATTCTCATGCAGGGCAGTTCAGTCCGAGGAGAACTTTCGGGTGGGATAATCAATTATTACTACAGCCTGTCTCTGACAGCTGCCATCTTGTCAATGGCTCCAATGGCTCCAATGATTCATTGCGAATTTCTCCCTTTATCCAGTCTTTCAATAGTGTTTGGTTGTAGTGGTTTTGGAATCACCTGCTTACCTTCTACCACTTGGATTAATGAGCTCAGTCAGGCTCGAGTCGGTTGCTTCCGTGTATTTGTTGTTGGTACTAAGGCCGAAGACGCTGAAAAAACTTTGGGGCTTCAGCCTTGTGACGCTGCTGTGACTGGGCATGCTTAGAGCTGCACGGGCTACTGTATTGAGACGATCTGTTGCTCAAACATCAGGGCCACCCATCTTAAGAGCTTTGCGCAAGGATGCGGACACATCGAGGAGGCAGCCGACTATGGCTGAGGGCGCGGGATCGGTCATCGTGAACGTAATCACGACTGGGAAACTTGGAAGTGCGGAGCCCTCTCCGCACTTCCAAGTTGCGCTCTCCCCACAGAGTGTGTTCTGCTTTAGTTGGTGCCTCAACTCTCCCTACCTAACGATATCGCAAGGTTGCTGCTATTGGCAACGTTTTGGATACACTCGCTTATCAGCGATCATTACATGCTTCTTTAGCTGCGGTATGTGCGGGGAATAGGATTGGGGACGGGGGAAGGCAAAGCAACATCTACAAAACCGACGAAACTGCCACAATCCACTTCACACGCAACTGGACATTACGGGTCGAATAGCCCAGCTCTGTGATGGCTGTCAAGCAAAATGACCAGAGGTGACGGCGGACGCGAAATTGCATTTGGCTGGCTCTAGTGACAGCCAGACAGCTGTCCGTAGCAACTATGGCACCAACAATAAATTTCTACTCAGTGTGCGGCAGGCGATGTCAATCCCTTTACGAAGCCTACCAAGCATCCACATCAGCCCTGAACTTTTGGTACTGTGGCCACCAATGTTCCCAAAAATAGACAGAGGCAGGGTGAGGAAATGGGGAGAAACCCCTACGTCCAATCACCATGGAAGGCGTGTCGCTCTGGTTGAACCGGCCAAGCACACACCACCCACTCAACACCAAAGTAAAACTGTGTCGGTAGATCTGGAAGTCGTCAACGTCGTCCACGTCATCATAGCGCGAACGATCTGATTGGTGAAATGGTTGGAACAGGGTCATTTTTTCGCCCAGACACAAGTCAAGGGGCGCTCCGAGAGATATCAATCTCCGCGTTCACAGCTGCGCTATTTCCGCTTGGACAAGGACAGCACTCAGAGTGCATGCCATCTCAACTCCTTCCATCCCCCCGTCTTCCCGCTCCTCCTTCTTTGCCTCTCCATCCGCCTTTCCCTCCCCAAACCATGCTGCCTCGACTGTGTCGTCGCGCAAGTTGAACTTCCCTTCAAACGACAGTTTGTCGAAACGAAAATGCATGACTTAGTACCAAAAGATTGAGTATGGGCGCCTGCTATGTCGCCTGGGCTTCTGTAGTAAACCACGAACGCTGAGAGCTGCCCGAAGCAATACATCCCCGCACACAGTCAGGCTCGGCATCATCCAAAGAATGTTTGAACGAAACGGCAGGCGACATTGTGTCTCTCAACGTCGGGCCATAGCTGATCGTACGTCAGCATACCGTCATGGAACCAGCAGCGACGGGAGCATTCTTAGATGCTGGAGGCGTCAACAGCAAGACAAAGTGTGTCACTGGCTCTTGACATGGTGCTCAACAACGATGATAGCCTACCATGGGTCCGCACAAACCCTGGCAGCCTTGTTGCGTAAGTGAGAAAATGTGGTCGCAGGACACCGTAGCTACAGATGCTGACTGTACATCACAGGATCTCTCACGTTTACACCTTCAGGTTATGCTAAATCGGAGGATTTCACGGCCAGGAGCATATCGAGATTAGAAGAAAGCAAGATGGATCAATCTCTCGCTCTGTTCCGCCTCCACAGGTTTTCCGACCAAGCCCAATCAGCCATTGAAGAGCCTACGATTGCGACGGAGATGAGTATTTGGCGTTCAACCAGATAGACTGTCACGCTATAACACTTTTCTACGCCGTCTCTGCGCTTGCAATGACGGGCTGGATCTGTCGCGGGGCCTGTGCAAGCCGATATTCGCCACGTGCCAACATACCAAAGCGGCCACTCCTTTCTGCGGTGCGAAAAACACTTGTGGTGCGAAAAACGCTCGCGGCAACGGGTATATTATATTTCTCGTAGCACGATCCAGTCCAGTTATTGCGCACGGCGTCGGCTTGTGCTGATAGCGACTCCATATTTGGATGCGAGATAGCAAGGCACATCGACGAAGCTGTTCATAGAGATGTCGTCATCTCATGCTTTCCCTCTCGACCACCCACCGAACTGCAAATGGCAAGTGAGAACCTCTCCTTCCTGATGTAAACCTCACGAATTGTCCGACAAGATCGCCTGGAAAATCACCTCCTTCGTACACGAGATCACGAAATGCCTTTCTCGCCCACAAACTGTCAAGGTGCACCTTGACGACTCGGAGGATAGCGTCCCTGATCTGTTGTCCCGAATGGTTGGTTGATTCGTACGCCTCTCTGATACAGCCTACGAAAGATTCGCTGATCGAAAGCTCTTCAAGCTTCGGTTTCAGTCTTTCGACAGCAAAACTCTTCAGTTCTAGCATCTAGAAAAAGTCTGCTAATACATAGGCTTGCACGTGTTTCGTCAGTTTGTTGGCGTCATCTGTGCGAAGATCAGTACTGTTCTGCGTTTTAAGTAGTGAGTAGCCACCTTGCGCTTCGAATGATTCAACTTCTTCAGAATAATTGTCGGTGTACATGAACTCGAAAACTCTCCAGTACGCACGTGCACTCCATCTGCTGAAACTAAACGTCTTGCTCTCGTTTTCTTGAAAGCTGCCCTTTAGGGCCTTCTTGAAGTATGGGCTATGAGCCGCGAGCACTAGACCATGAGCCGGTAACTCAAACTCGCCGATTCGAATCTTGACATCAGCGTGGTCTGGTTTGTTGAAAAGCCTCATACGCCACAGTCGTTCGTAAAATTCTGCCAAAGAAGGATTCGAACTTTTTAACTCTACAATCTCCCTAAGAAGAGTCTTACACTCAGTCATCTGTTTTACCTTTTCACCCCTAGGAGCGATGATGACGGTGGACTGTTTATGCGGGGTTCCAGCAGGGCACGTCATGTTGTTTGAGTATCATGCTTAGTCAGTGATCGGAGCCGGTTTGTCGTTGACAAAGTGGACCCCTCACACAAAGACGGGGCTCGGGCCGAGATTCGGGCCTCGGGCCCGGGACCGACTTCTGCGACGCAATGTGCTATTGGGATTGGGCGCTGCCACCCCGGAATACGAACCTGAGGCATCTTAGTGCGCGATTGTTCGTTAGCTGGATCATTATCCAAATGACGCAAGGAATCAGTGCTCCTCTCCCACCATCAGAGCAACAGCAACCTTGTTGTATTCCAGCATGCACCTCTCTTCTCTGACAAATGCAGCTGAGTTATCAACTTCGTCGACATGGATGGATACGTGGTGGTGAGTCAGAAAACACACATCCAAAACGAAATCCCGCATTCGGCAAAAGTCCCCTCTACACAACTAAATACGGGTCAACTATCGCTCGCGAATCTTATAAGTACACACGCAATTCGCTACAGGATCAAATATCCGGGGCTTCGTCGCAAGGCCGTAGTCGTGCGTCAGCAAACGGAACGAAGCGACACAGGACTACATAGCAACATGAACACGCCATGAACGCAGCCGCCCTAGTCGGTACAACTGACGAGCATTGCCTCGACGCAGGAGGCTGGGTCTGAAATGCTGTGTAGGAGATTAAGCCTACGAGAGAGAAAGAACCAAGGTGTACTGTAGTACATATCACGATTCCGCCTGTAGGACAATCAACGCAAATAAAACGAACAGCAGTAATCACGAGCGGTATAGAGGAGCCGCTATCAAACACGGGAGCAATATAGAGGAGCCCCTTAGAAGACAGGTCTGTCCCAAACATTATCTCTTGTCGTTTCCCTCTTGATAAAAGTAGCACTTGGACAACCCATTTCTCTCTATATGCCAACCTTCAGCGTTGCAGCATCGTCCTCTCGTGTGCTCAGAACTATGCTCAACTGAAAAGAGGGTGAACTTGGGGCAAACCACAGTCTTGGAAGTGGGAGTGCGGCAAGGATGAGGCAGAGAGAAAGATATGAGGAAATGGAAAGGGTCGAGAAACGGGCACTCCCGGAGAAACCCCCTCCTCGAGTGCCCCTCATACCGACCACAGAGACACAAAGTTGAGGATGGAGACGAAGGAACGAGGGAGAAGGAAAGGGTTGGGGTAGGGTTGACAAGGGTGGCACTCCTGAGGAACCCCCTCTCCCGGAGCGCCACCCCTGTCTGTTGAGGGCACAGGAAGGAAGAAAGAAAGTGTCGACAGAGGGAAAGAATGAACCGGGGGGCGGGGGCCGGGGGCGCGGGACCGCGCTGCAGAGACGAGACGGCGAAGAAACAGTCGCAAGACGAAAGCGCTTGCCCACAAACCACTGTTCTCCCGAGTCAGAAATCGAGCAGAAAGTATCAAAAGACTTACTCAACCGCTCAGATAGCAAGACTAATGTGAAGCAGGGTGAGTATGAAGAAGCCAACCCTTCGTACTAGCTGTCAAGAAACAAGATGAGCGGTACAACCTTGGTTTGATCTGTGTCTCCATTCTATATACGGATAACATAACGTCTTATCTTTTAATGTAATTGTGATCTACTACACTTCCCACCTGGTCAGTTGCGGTATCTATTGCCCAACCCATGCTCTTGTGAAGGCGAGACATCACGCTATGACATGTACTCATCTACCCATTGAAGTGACGCGAAAATCGAGTTGGCTTTATGTCATCTGCTTGACTATTTGTTGCTAGGCATGATTTGAAGGATCATGACAGAAGGTTTGATTCTGCAGGTGCATGTTAGGGCTAAGGGTATCAAACACTGCATTTTGCCTTGACCTCATTCGATGCGTTCGAATCTTGGAAAGTTACCTACGGATGTAGTGGTCTGCTAAGTAATCCCATGTATAGCGCTCACGTCAAGTAGACAACACAAACCTCCTGTTACCATACGCTCATGATACGGTCCCATGAATATCGTGGACATGACGCTAAAAATGCATCTTCTTGTTGAAGTGCACCTTCTTGTTGAAGTTGTTGATCATTACGTCACAAGCCTTACACTCTATCTTGTCGCCGTCCGCGACTTTGGACATGTGCTTGCGCCGGAAGTGTTTGGTCAAGTCGTTAGAGCTGTAGAACTCACGGGTCAGGACGTCCAACTGATGCCCATCATCCCGGGGCAGACTGAAGGCCTGGCCAATGCAGATAAAGCATCTCCTCGGCCGCTCTTTTGTGTTGGTGAAAAAACCGGACGACAAAGCGTCGTGTAAGCGGGTGCCCTCTGGTGGATTGCCGGGTGATGCAGGGACAGTATCCAGTTTTAACTGTGAACGGGACTGGCGTGGAGTGCGTCCCTCCTGAACAAGACAGTACGCGGATCCACGGCGCAGGCGTACGGTACAGCCCTCCTGAACTGTGCAGTATGCAACGATCGCGTCGATGGCGTTGTCCCTCCGTCGGTACTGTGCCTCGAGCGTCATGACAAGCGGAGCTGTCAGTGCCTTCAGGAGCCGCTTCTGCGCCGGCCGCTGTGGCGGGCACGGACGGTGGACTGCGACTGACTTGACAAACCCCTTACCCTGCAGTTGGGATTCGATGTCAGCAACAGCTTGCTCGTCGGTCCATGTTTCTCTGGTCTCTTGCAGCATTTCCCGCTTCAGTCGCTGCTTCTCGTTCCGCATTTGCCGTTGGGCCTCCTTGCGCTCCTTTGATTCACGCGGGAGTTTCTTGATTCTTTTGGCGAGGCGTCTGTCACTCTCAACGATGGCCGCCAGATGACCGGACAGATGCTTGCTTTCGACAACGTCCTCGTCTGCCGCGAGTCCATCCGATGCGGCGCGTTCGCTGCCAGCGCGACTGCGGTCCTCGGGAAGCTCGTCGGCCACCTCGTCGCCAAAGAGGTCCTCCTCCTCGCAATCGAAAACATGACGGCAGCCGTCAAGCTAGGGCTGACGTCGTGATCCAACCACGTCTTCCTGAACCTCAGCTTGCCCACCCTCATGTGGAACATCTCCTCCACGTCGACGAGGGAGCCATTTTGAGACGTGGGGCACATCTGACTCTGGAGTTCTCTTGCTGCAGCTGTCCGGGACCGCGCGCTTGTTTTCACGGATGAATGCTTTGGTTGCCCTTTTGGCTGGTAGCCCGTGGGACGGTCCATCGTCTGTCTTCTTCCGAAGAATCGCGGCGTCCTCGCTGTAGTTGTAATCCTGGGTGGGAGAAGAGACCTCGGCTGGTGGCCATTACGTCCTCGCCCACGAGCTGCTGCCCCTGCTGAGCCGCGGGTCTGCTGACCAGAGTCCTGGGCGCGTCGTCTGGACGAGCAGCATTGAGCCGCTGGCGCGAGGGGCTTGCCGAGGGTGCAGGCGACGACGATGACGGCGACGAGGAGTAACATCGACCCTTGACATCGTTTCAAGCAGGCGATCTTGGTTGGACAGCAACCGCTTTACGCCGGCGCTGGTCTCTGCAATAACGAGTCGCTCCTCACCCTCGGTGAGTGCTGCCAGCTTTTTCATAGCCTCAGGCACCTTGCTCTTCGACCCCGACAATCCACCACCCTCAACCCACTACCTCCCGTCTTCTGGACTTCATCGGCGCGCCGATTTTAAAGAAGCACGGAAATGGATACAATGGCGGGTTGTCATTACGAAACCCAAGATTGTTTCTCGACATTTGCACAGCCGTCCGATGCAGACGGGGCTGATGCTGATGTTATTACCGCTAGCGGATCCAAACAGAATCACGAACACCAGGATGCCCGCCAAAATCCGGAGAAGAGGCAAGCGAGAGGCGCTGCTGCGGCGGCCTGCATCGAGCAACGGGGAGGGCGGGCAACCCTCTTTATCAACGCATTCTCGGCGCCGATACTGCTCGGGTTGACTTGGCAGTAACGGCCAAGCTGTCGGAGTTAAGAACTGTCTGGCGCATTGCCAAGCGCAGACTTCACGCTTTACTGGGTCGAATATCGTGAATCACGCAGCAAGGGCGATAGTTAGGTTCTAGGAACCGGTCGGGCGAAGAGCGAACTTCCCCTATCACTTGTATCCTTCCGTTGACACCAACCCACCTGTTCCCCAGCCTACCGCGCGGCCGGGTGCAGCTATGCTGCATGTTGATGCGAGTATGCGAGCTCGGAATGCAGAAACTCAAGTGGATTTGTCGGTTCATCGACGAATTGTCCAAAATTGCCGACAGGTTCCACGTTCCCATCGCCATGATGAATCTTGGGTTCGCCCATGTGCAGCTTCCCGACATGGACACGCCGCTGCAGATCAACATGGACGGCAAGCAGGCGGCTCGCGGCACGTACTTCGCCTTCGTTGACGTCCCCTCGAACGTGGGCCCCACGCCGAGCGCCGCCGACGAGCTAGCCGCTTCCGCCGTCATTTGCTCTCGCTGACGCTCGTCGTGCAAGTCGATGCTCTGTATGCTCAGCTGCCCAAATCTCCAGTCTCTAACAGCCGTTTCAGGCCGTATCGCGACGCCGGGCCCCATCCGGCCGGGGCCGCCGGGGGAGGCATCGCGGTACCGTACGGCCGCGCGTGTACCAACTGCTCCCGCGCAAAGTGCAAATGCATCCTCCGCCCGGCCGGCGGCGAGGTCGAGCACGTAGGTATCGTCCTTGCAGTCCGGAAGGACTTTGTCATGCCGCCCAGGTCAGCTTTTCCACCGCCAAATCCAAGATGTCCTCCCTCGAAGAGGGAACGGAGGAGAAGAGAGGCTTACCCTTGAGGTCGTTGAAGGGGATAGGCAACCTGAGGCTCGTCCGTGAAGATGCACGGCACAGTCGAGCCGAACCTGTCTCCAACCGCAGTCTTGTACACCTCATGAGTGCTCTCAATAAAGCGGCCTATGGCTTGAGTGCTCATCGTGTCGATGTACGTCTGGCTGTTGAACCAAGGTGACGGCGGATTATGCTCTTCAACGCATTCTTTGTAAAGCCTGTGAACTTCTACGTGAAGGTACAACCCAGAAAGAGAGACCGAGAAATGCCTCTGACCAATCTGGCCATCAAAGCTAACGATACTCGCAGTCACGACCTTCCCGCGCTTCAGCCGAATGCCGCCCGAAATTCGCAAGCCAGTTTGGGAGATGACACTACCAAATGCCCGCGTATTCGTGCCATATGAGAACGATTAAAAAGGACGCCTTTTTTAATAAAGCTATTAATCTTTATTATAAAAGCTTATTCAAATAGCTTACTAAGTATTTTAATAACTCTATTTTTATATAGTTAAATTACTTATTGAGAAGCGCATCAACCTCCGCATTGAGTACATCCACCCCTCCCGCTCCAGAGACGACTTCCTCCGCCGCGTCCAGATACGTCAAACCGGCGGCGAATCTTTATACTTGATGGCAGTCGGAATGCATGCAAGATTTTATTTCAGCTAAATAAATGATCTTGTTACGCGTCCATGTTCGCAGTTTCATCCTTGAGATCACGAGCAAACCATCTGAGGGTAATGATACATGATTACCATATTCAGCCCGAAGTGGAGGACGTGTTCATTCAGGAAATACGGCAAGCTTTGGAAAGGTTGATCAAAATTCGGTCCTCTGTGGGCTCCACGAGTCTAAGAAGAGCAGTAACCATTGGCGATCGTTGCCTTGCGCTCGGTGGACTCCGGTAAGTCTTTCACCAACGGATGCTTGGAAAATTGGATGAATCTAGTCATTCTCCCACCGATCTTGCCACACCGTAGACGTGATTGACTTTGAATTGAAATATTTGACGTCGAGTGCTAATCGTTCCGCTGATGGTAATGAGCTGTATCTGCCTGTTGTTGAGGATGCCTTCTCGGTTGTCATTGTCTATCCATTAATTTTTAAATGTTTAACACCCGGCGGAGCCGCCTTTGCCCGCCGAGAACGCGTGCGCGTATCGGCGTATGAAAGTTCGTCGTCGTCCGGGGCCCCGTTCGCGTTCTCGACATCCTCATCCTCGTCCTCTCAGTCGCCGCATCCCTTCATGGGAATGTCGTAGTTGATAACCATGGACACACTGGAAACGTCGATACCACGCGTCAGAACGTTCGTGGTGAGAAGAACCTTGGATACACCAGTCCGGAAGATGCCAAATGGTGGAACAAAGGAAGGCTAGAATAAGACTCTGAAGGTCTGGGAAGATTTTAGGAAGCGAGCAATTGCATTTCATTTTTTGATCACAACCTCCAAGACCTGTTAAGTGCATTAGCACGTATGGATGCAGCACGGCCTCGTTTCCCCAAGCGCGAACTGTCTGGGGAACGGGGGGTCGCAGAGACTCTTCAGATCTATCAAGCTAAAATCGAATCAGCCTTCTGGGACCGTTTAGCGAAATGAACCCGCCCATGGCATGGCGTTGGGATATCTCCAGCCATTCGGGCTCTGTGGCACCGATACCACCCCACTTGGCCTCAAGATTCATGCCGACCCGTGCATCAAGTGTCTCAAACCATACGATATCAATATCAGGACATTCTGTGAGAATCACATGGAGATTACAAACCCCCCTCATAATCAGTCCTAGTTATCAATCGTGAGTATTATTGCGACGGCACTCTAAAGATATTTATAGTAGTCTTATAAAATTATAATCAACTCGCCTATAATATCTTTTAACCTTCTTATCTTATTACGTAACTTAATTATACGTTTAATACCTCTTATATAAGTAAATATACTCTTATTAACGCTCTAAAACTACTATAGGGTAATTAGTTATATCCTTTATGAAGTTCGTCCTTCTCTATCTAATATAAAGAAGCAAGAGTGCGTGTATCTTGCAAACTTACCTCTATAACAGGCTATGTATTTGCTGAAGGCGCTACCGCAAGCCTCCCGCGCGAGCTTACAGGTACACAGTCATTCTATCACAAAGGTCAGCCCCAGAGAATTTAGTCCTACTTAGCTGCCTAGGACAAGCCCACCAGTAAGAGTCAACTTCGCCAAAGCAGCAAGTCCAGTGTGTTGGGCAATTCTAGGCCCAAGCCACTTCATCACAGCGCTGGCCCACCCTATGCGGAAATAGAGTACTTACAGGCTGTGGATAAGGGTTCATTAGATAGGTAGGCAAAGAAGATGAGACGAGGCAGATGGGAGTCTACTGCCTATGTAGAAAGGCACCTGGGTTGAATTATCAAGTTGTATGTTTTTGTTTCTCTCCTTAGAAACAGAAAGTTCTTCGAAAGAAGGTCCTAATCCCCAAGTCGAGAGTTCCATACCAGTGATTCTATAATGCCCCGAAACGGATCCGGAAGAAAAGAGGACGTCCATTATGCTGTATGTACTGACAGTCTCTTAGCACGTCTTACCAGACCAGCCTGCATAGTCTGAGATAATAGGAGGAGGAGTAAGACGTCTACTATATATTATAATACCTTCAATTTAAGCTGCAGCCTCACCACCTATTATGTGATATATAGTATTATATAAGCTGCGCGTGTGGATATTAGTCTATAATATAGACCACCCTTCTAAATAGTTACTTCTATAATATACCTTTATTTCTAATAACCTATATACCTATAACTTATAAGAGTTATAAGTTTAGCTCTATTAATAACTTAAATTACCTTTCTATTATAAGTTATATATAAGAAACCTATTCCTATCCTTTTTATTAATTCTTTTATTATCTTTATCTATTATATCCTCTATTAATAATAAAATTCCCTTTATAAGAGATATTTTTATATTAAGAAGTAACTAGCTTATATAATATATTTAGTTTAAGTTCTATATATACTTAAGAGGCTTTTAAAACTATATTAACTTAGATATAGATAATTATACTAACTTTTTATAAGTAACTATAGTTTTAAAGATTTTTAAGTTTATTACTAAGTATTAAAACCTCTTAAACGTAAAATACTAAAAGAAATATAATAAATAGGTAAAATAGTATCTAAAAAAGACTAAATATCTAATAGAAGCTATTAAAAATATACTAGAGAATATCTATTTAACTATAGAAACCCTAAAAAATAAAGAAGAAGTAAGTATTATTCTTAATAAAATAGTAAGATTATCCTCTTTCTTAAAGTTTTTATAAATACTTTAGACTACTATTTATAAAGATATTAAGTTAGAATATAATATAGTAGTTAAAAAGTATATAGTAAACTTTTTAAATTAGTAAACCTTTTTAATATATTACTTTAACCTCTAAATATAAGTTAATAAAATAGTTTTAAGCTTTATTCTAATTAATATTAAATTAGTTATTTTAAATAATAAGACTTAGTTAGAAATAACTCTATAAGTTTTTATATATAAGATTAAAAAATAGCTTATACTTATTATACTTATAATTACTAATATAGTCTAAAAAAACTACCTTTATTTACTTAAGAAAGCTAATTTTAATATTAACCTTTCTATTTAGTATATAAAATAGTATTATTACTATATAGAAGTAAAAAGACTTAATATTCTAGAAATCTAAAGAGAACTTATATTATAAACCTTCTTTAAAATAGTTAGATATTAACTTATTTTAAACTAAGCTTATATTAAGTTTATATAGTTTATTATAAACACTAATTTAAGGTTTCTAATATATACTTTAGAGTAATATAAAATTATCTTTTTAGCTTTAGTTTATAAATATTTATTTACTAAAAGTTCTTAAAGATTAAATATACTTTTTACTATTTTAAAAAAGAGGTCTAATAACCCCTCTAGTATATATCTTAATAGTTACCTATATAGAGAAGAGTATTTTTAAACCCCTAAGACTTATAGATATTTAAAGTATATTTATAAAAGGTCTTATAAATTTTATTAGATCTCTATAGATAATAATAAAGCTTAAGAAATCCTTTCTAAACTTAATTAAAATAAGTAGATAAATACTAAAGCTATAATTATATATAAAAGATAGATCTTAAACTAAATAAGTAATACTAATTATAGAAGAGGTAGTTTATATAGTAAAAGAGGCTAATAGTATAAAAACTATAATAAAAAAAGTAGTTAGAATAATAGATCTAACTAGAGGTTAAACACTAAAGTTCTATCTAATATTATAGCTATATTAATTAATCTATAAAGCTTTCTTAAAGTAATTATATTAAGAATATACTTACTTAATATATCTACTTTACTATATATCTTTTTATATAGTATAATTTATAATAACTATAGTACTATATACTTAGTTAATAATAAATTACTATTACTAAATAACTTCTATATAGAGTTTAGTCTAAAAGATATTATAGAAGTAAATATAACTTAGATCTTAGTTTTAAGTTAAGAAACCTATATTCTTAAAAGGATCTTTAAAAGCTAAGATAGATAGGTATTAAGTAATCTTATACTTAAGAATATTATTTATATTAAAAGTTTTTATATTAATATTATATCTAAAAGTTACTTTAATATATAGAAGATTTAGTTTTATAAACTTAACTATACTTTATATATAGGAAACCTTACTTAAAGCGTAATTATTATTATATTAATTTAAAAGTATAATTTAGTTTTCTTTAAATATAAACCCTTTTCTTTATACCCTCTTAAAAATATATTAATAAGTTTTATATATATTATTACTATAACCTAACTAGTAAAAGCCTCTTATAAATAAGATATATATAACTACTATAGAGATTAATTAGATAATATATACTTATAGTATCTTTATTCTAGCTACTTAGGCCTTAAAGCTTTTAAATATATAATTAAAAACATTTAAAGAGTAAAAATATATAGCTTAATATAGATATAATATAAAATATATATTAGAACTTATATAAAGAAGGTTATCTTATATTTAAAGTTAGAAAATAAAGTAATTTATCTATATTATTATATTTTTTAAGATATCTTTTATTACTCTTTTAAAGTAATCTTAAGAGCTTTTTATATCCTAATTATTAAGGATAAATATTTAGGTAAGCTATAAAGTTTCCCTTTAATATACTACTTACTTAAAGAAGTCTTTATAACACTTTTCTACTTTAAATAATAGGTTAAAAAGTAATATAGATTAGTAATTTATATTATATATTAAAATAATAAAATAGCTATAATCACTATTAGTAGTAGTATATATTATTAATATTAAGTAAAAAATAATAGAATTATACTTAAGATGCTTCTAGTAGATATAAAAAAGCTAGTTAGTAGTTTAAAATATACTAACTAGGAAGTAATTCTAAGAAGTATTAAGATATAAGAAAAAGCTAATCTACTCCTAAAAATATAGCTAAAATTAACTCTTATAAAGATTTATCTTTTTAACTAATCCTTATAGTAAAAAACTAATTAGAAGTTACTAAATTAAGTTAAAAAAGAATAATATACTTAATATTTCTATTAGTAAACCTCTTCCTATATATCTATAATTAAGAGAAACTTTTAGTTATACTAAAGATAAATATATATATATAGTTATTATATATACTTACTTAAAAAAGAATAAAAAAAAAGATAAAGAAGAATATACTATAAAATATATCTATAAAGATATTTTAAATACTTAGTTAGATATATTAATAATATATATAATATATATAGAATCTAAGTACTTATACTTAAGAGAGTAATTATAATATATAATATATAGTTTAATAAGTTAAAATTCTACTTAAAAAAGGATAAATATATAGTAATACTAACTAAGATTATATATTATATTATTAAAGAGGAACTAAAGCTTAAGTTATTTTTAAATTTAATACTTAAGCTTCTAAATATATAGAAATAAGCTAATAATATAATAGAAAATACTTTTAAAGAGTAAGAAACCTTAATTATATAGTTATAAAATATTATAATATATAAAGAGACCTAAAAGAAAACTTTAAGAGGTCTCTCTACTTCTAAATATATTTTAAAACCTTAAATTATAATTAAGAGCTAAAAAGGGGAAACTAGTATACTAAATATATCTAATAATAACTCTTATAAATAAATTAAAGAAGTTATAGATATTTTAAAAGGGGATAATAATACTTATACTACTTTTAATAAAAGTTAAAATAAAAATAATAAACCTTAAGTTTAACTTAAAATATTAATACTAAATATAAATAATAAAATAATAGTATTAATACTTCTTAAGGACTTTTCTAAATTAAAAAATAGAGTAATTAAAGTTATAAACTAAATATTTAAAGTAAAAAGCTTAAAAGAGGTTTTAAAAAGAGCTTATAATTAAAAAGATTATAAAAAAGTAAGCTAGTTAAGCTAATATAATTAATAGCCTCTAAAGTAATTTAGAGACTTTATTTTATTTATTAATAATATCTTAAAAATCTATTCTAATATAAATAATAAGAGAAATAAATTAGAATAGCTATTCTCTAAGATTAAATACTAAGAAAAAATTATTCTTATTAAAAATTAATATATTTAAGAGGCCTTTTTTATAATATTTATACTTAATATAAAAAAAGTAGTAGAAAAAGGTTCTTTTAAGTATATAATACTTTATTTATATATATAAAGTTATATTAGAAGTTAGAAATAGAAGTATAAAGATAAAGACTTAGAATAAGATATCTATATATCTAAGCTTTAATTACTTCTTTAAAACTAAAAAAAACTTCTAATACTTTTAAAATAATTATAGAAATACTTTATAGAAGTAATAAAACTTAAAATTAAAAAGCTATAAAAAAAAATATAATAAGAAATTAACTAATAATCTATATAATTAAAACCTCTACTTCTAAAATAGGTTTTTATATATAAAATTAATATAAATAGTAATCTAAAGCATTTTAAAGCTAAAATCTATATATAAAAAGACCTCTAAAAGAAAAGTATTTTAGAAAATATATATATAGTAACTCTTATTATAAAAATATTTTATATTATAATAATATTAGCTATTTAGTTTAATTTTAAAGTATAGTAATTTAATATAAATAATACTTTTTTAAATATAGAGAGGGATCTAAATAAACCTCTAATTTACTATTAACTCCTAAAGGGTTTTAAATATAAAAAAAAGTATATAAAACTTAATAAAACTTTATATAACTTTAGAGATATACTTCTCCTTTAGTATAAATATTTCTTAGTAACTTTAAAGAAATTAAGACTTACCCTAAATTTAAAAAAGGTATATCTCTTTTAGGATCTTAAATATTAAATCTTAGTTTTATTTTATATAAATAATATTTTTATTTTATATTACTAAAATTACTCCTCTAAAGTAAAATAGATTATTAATAAGTTAAAAACTAAATATAAACTTAAGAACTAAAGTATTATTAAGTATTATCTTAATATTTAAGTAGTTAGAGATTATATAGCTTAAAAGGTCTATTTAATATATAATTTATATATTAAAAAAGTTACTAAGTATTTTAATTTTTAAGAAGGAATATATCTTATAACTTTATTACCTCTTAGGGAACTTAAAAAGAATAAGAAATAAGTTTCTCCTATATATATAAAAAAATATTAAAAGAAAATTAGTTTTATATTTTATTTAGTAATAATAATATATCTAGATATAGCCTTTATAGCTATATATCTTTTATAATTTCTTATAAACTTTTTATTAGCTTATATAGTAGTAATTAATTAGATAATCTAATACCTCTATATAATATATTTCTTTACTTTTTATTTTAGAGATATAAGAGGTATATAAGCTCTCTAGATTATAAGTAATACTTTATTTACTAATAATAAAAAAATATAAAGATTAACTTAAGAATATATTATATTCCTCTTTAGAAGTATAATATATTAAAAAGCTATATATTAAAATACTATTATAATATTTATAATAGAAGTAGAGCTTCTAAGTTTTAAAAATATTATAAAAAAAGTAATAATACTTAAAAAACTCTTCTAAGATATAGTATTAAATATAAAGAAAGATACCTAAAAAATTAACTATAATAATTAATAAATAATTTAACTTATAATTAGTAATAGAAAATATATTATAATATATCTCTACTATATAAATATCTAAAATATATAGTTATAATAAAAATTCTAAAAAAGTAGTTTTAATATAGTTTATATATTTATAAACTTAATACTTATTAATAGTTTTATAAAGAACCTTTTTAGAAGTAAGTTTAAATATTTTTATATATTATTAAACCTAATAGATATATATATACTTATTATAAGAGATATAAAATAAGAATAGTAAGAAATAAAGTAGTATAGTAGCTAGAAAGTCTATATTTAGCTTTATAGCTAAGAAGCCTAATTTAACTTATAAAAGCTTAAAAATAAGTTTAAAATACCTAAAAGTAAATATTATTTTAAGTTAAAGCTTTAAATATATATAGAAACCTCTTAAACTTAATAATAAAGCTTAGCTTTAATAAGTATAAGAGGTAGTAGTAAATATATCTAACTAGTTTTATTAATATTAAGCTAAAGTAGCTATAAAGAGTCTATTAGTTATAATAAGGCTAAAGAGGACTCCCTATCTATTATTAAGTAGAGAGAAAATAGTAGGAATAGTACTAAAGGTAGTAAGTATAATAAGAGGAGTAGTAAGTATAATAAGTATAATAAGAGCTAAAAGAGGAATAAGTATAAAAGTAGAGGTAGCTAGAAATATAAAAATAAGCATAATAGGAGTAGAAATCTTAGTAATATTATTCTAAATAAAAGTAAAAATATACTAAATATTAGCTCTTTAGTAATTAAGATTCTATATTTAAAATTAATAAAAAATTAAAAAACTACTTCTAAAATATAAAAAACGCCTCTAAAATTAAGAAATACTTCTAAAAAGGTATTATACTTATAGCTTAGTTTATAGAGTTAGATTTTATAACTTCTTAGAAGTAATAAGTAAAAAGTATTATAATAAGTACTAAAAAGATATAAAAGTAGCTATAAGAAATAGAAGTATATAAAATATATTAATTCTTTTTATAGTATTTTATATTAGAAGTATTAATAGCTATAAGTATAAGGTTATAATAATAACCTTAGGTTTTACTTATAAAAGTAAACTTAAAGTACTCCTTATAAAAAACCTTATAGTAGAGGGGTTCTTAAAGAGCTATTCTAAATAATTAGTATAATACTTTTAATATTTAAAAACACTCTAAATAATATATATATAAGGAGTTAAACTTACCTTTATTTTTAACCTCCTTAATAGTAGAATAAGAGGGGGTAGGAGGGGGAGATATAAAGAAGCTAGAAGGTATAATAAACTTCTTATTATTATTATTATTATTAGAGATAAGAGGAGAGCTATTAATAGTAGTAATAATAGTAATAATATTAGTAGTAGCTTTTTTATATCTATATACTTTATATATATAAATAGTAGCCTTTTTTTTATTAATAAGTATTATAAATTCTAATCTATAAAATAGTTAGTAAAGGTTCTAATAATTATATTAAATAATTTAATAATTATTATAATAGCATATAAGTATTATAATAAGTAATTTAGGATTTTTAAAAACTTATTTTTATAAATTATAAATAGTTTAAAGAAGAAAAATTTAATTATAAAAGAGCATAAGAGGTATTATTTACTTCTACTACTTATACCTAACTACTTATACTAACTATATTAGGAAATTTTATTAATTCTAAATATATTTATAACTTATTTTAATAACTAAATAACTTTATTAAGTACTTTTATATTCTATAAATATAACTATAAATACTAATTTTATTTATCTATTTACTTTATTATTTTAAAAGCTATTTTTATATATTTTATATAATAAATTTAAATAGATTTTAAGTATATAGTAGTGAGGAATAGGTTTTTTAGCTATCTATAATATCTAAAGGGGTATATTATAATACCCTTAATTTAAGCTATAACTTCACTACTTATTATATAATATATAGTATTATATAAGCTATATATATAGATATTAGCTTATAATATAGACTACTTTTTTGAATAGTTACTTCTATAATATACCTTTATTCCTAATAACCTGCGCGCCTATAACTTGCAAGACTATGCGAATACTGGAAAAAATTATGGGAAAGGATTGAAAGTTAATGGTATCTGATCGTCTTCGATCCCCTAACTTTCGTTCCTAATAAATGAAAACATCCTTAGCAAATGCTTTCGCAGTAGTTAGTCTTTAATAAATCTAAGAATTTTACCTCTGATAATTGAATACTGATGCCCCCAACTGTCCCACATAATGCACTCAATCCCATAAGCCACGAAACCCAACTAACAGCCGCAAACCAGACCGGCGGTGTGACCCTCACCCTAGGCGTCGCCTACCTAATCGTCCTCGCCCACCAACGCAACCGCGAGGCCCAATCCCAGGCGTACCGCGCCGCCTTCGGCTGGGGCGTCGTCCTCGCCAAGACGTGCGCCGGCATGCTGTACCCGACCTTCTTCTTCCTCATCCTCAGCATGTCGCGCTACTTCTCGACCTTCCTGCGCCGCTCCTACTGCGTCTCGCGCTTCGTGAACTGGGACCTCGGCCAGGCGTTCCACGTCAAGATTTCCATCGTCGCGCTCACGCTAGCGACGCTGCACGGGGTGGAGTCTGGCTTCCCCGCCTTTGGCGTTGGCTCCGAGATTCTGGCCCTGACCATGGAATATGCCTTCGACTACCTCGACGCCCCTGCTCAGAGAGTCACTGGTGCCGATGGCGTGGAGAGAAGAAGGAAGATGGAGGATCAGGAGTTTGCTGTGTTTGAACAGAGAAGTAGAGGTAGAATAGGTGCCGATAGCATCACTAGACATCACGGCGGCCGTCGTCCGGCTTCCGGATCGAAAACTGCTAGTAGTATCGGTATCTGTGGCGGTGTAGAGGTAGCTAGGTGGACGGATTAGATTGCTGGACTGATGATGCACGCGCAGAAAGGGACGCAGGCGCAACGCACTACAACTCTTGGAAGAGTTGATACCTATAAGACCGCTAGGTCGAAGTTTAATATTCGTCGCACAAGACGAAGGGGCATTGATTCTGAAAGAGGCTCTGCAACTGTCTGAGAAGAGACCTTCGCAATGATCCAATGTAGCAGCCGACGGGCCTGCAGTTACGCTGAACTGATTACCTGGAAACTCAGCATGTTCCCCGGAGGTTCGAGAAGTATGCCTGTACTATCCAGCATATCCAGTATCCTGAGAGCAGAAGGCCAAGAGTACACGGCCAAGGAGGTCGCCGCTCACAGAGAAGCAAACGACTGCTGGATGGTCATCCGCGGAAGGGATGAAGAACAGTTTTACAAAATGACAGGATGATAGATTCGTCCCAGCTACACAAAAAGTGAGAGGCGCAACCGTCTCCGCATCTCCATCTGGAGCAGATCGATCGGACCCGCTGCTGCCGGTCGCCGCATGCCGTAACGCGGAGGGAGAGACTGGAATGCCGTGTGACGATATCTGTGAATCAGATGGCGGTCTGTCCTGGAACGTTACTTCTCAGGAGTCCATTCTATTACGACAATAATTTGGCAAAGGTGTTGATCACAGGAGCATCTCATGAAATAATCAACAGCTTCGCAGGAGGAAACATTCACGCCCGAATCGGAGTAATACCACCCTCCGCCGCAAGCCCGAGATCGACTCGAAGCTTCGTAGAATCGCCCAGGCCCTAGACACTAATGAAACCTCAGCTACGACAGTCAGACAGATCCAATCGACCCATTGCGGGCAAGATCCTCTTTGATGTAACTGTTTAGCACGTAGTTGTCTACGGCATATTCTCCTGTGGCAAGGAAAGGATCGCGGGAGGAGCTTGATCGTTTCTCCATGTAATCATAGTCCTAAAGCGCCTTGACTGTGACGAGATGACAAGTAAGTGGATGTTTCCAATGATGCTCTCGTCGGTCTGCGGGCGGTCAATATGCCCAATACGCTTCCACGCATCCTCAGAGTCTCCGCTATCCAGATGGAGCTTTGAGCGTATGATCTTGACGCTATGTTCGTTCAGCTATATAACATATTTGCCCGATAGAGACCACTTGATCGCGCTAATAGTACCTTCGCCGGAATGCAGAATAGTATCCTTGCCAGTATTCGCACCCAAACCCATACTGCCAAGCCAACCAGGCGCAGCGTCACACCAGATCTGCCTCTCATTCTGCTGTTGCGGGCTCTATCCTGTGCGGATTCCCTGGGGCTCCAGGAGGGGCCCACGAAATCGCGAGGCTGAGAACAGGGGTTAAAGAGCGGATGTCTGCTGTTGAGCTGCGTGATGATAAGGAACCAGCCGGCGGCGAACCCGCTGTTCAAGTCCGTCTGTCGGAACCTCGTCACAGAGCGGATCCCGTACGGCTGGGTCGATCCCAACCAGCCTGCGGAGGAATTTATGAGGCGGACCACCCTAAAGAGAGTACCTAGCTTCAGCGTCCGCAGTGTCTGGAAATCACGCTCTCGCAATGCATGCTCAGGGTAGCCAAAAGCCCATACGCCAACGAATCCCCAAGGGCCTCTTCTGACGGGATGCCAGTCTACACCAAGGCGTCTTGGACATGCTTCTGTTTTCTGGAATGAGCTCCATGAGCTCCTCGTCCGCCAGAGTCACACCCTTGCTGTGAAGAACGTCCAGCCACTGGTTGGCCACCTTGGCAGCGCCCACCCCAAGGCAATCAATCAAGTTTAAGGCTCAAACTTGACTTGATTGACTGGTGATGGCTTCAAACTTGATTGATTGATTGATTGAACTTGACAAGTTTACTTGCCTTGCGGTGGGCGCTGCACCTTGGCGACCGCGGTGTAACCCTCTGCCAGCGTGAGCCCATTCTCATCCTGTTCAAACAAGGTCGAAGGGTGACTGGAACACTGGTCACCTCCATAGCTTTTCGCAGCCAGGTGCGGCTAGGTGAAGAACTTCTATCCTACCATTTGTGGCTGATCCCCGTGGCGAGGTCTCGTTCGTTATCGCAATTAAGCAGACAAATCACTCCACCAACTAAGAACGGCCATGCACCACCACCCACAAAATCATGAAAGAGCTCTCAATCTGTCAATCCTCATTGTGTCTGGACCGCTCATTGCAATGGCGTTCTCCTTCACCTTCATAACCATGGTCGGCGGTAACCCTCAACACGATGCCTATGGCTTCAGAACTTGGAAGAACCCGGGAGCTTTCGCTGCCATTGTAGAGGAGGCTTGTGATGTCGCCGTTTGTTCTGCATCTTTCTTAGCCAGCGGATCCACGGTAGGAAACACCCGGGAAAGGCTTGCTCGTGGTTCGGGTAGCCTTGCTCTGTGAAGTGGATGCTTTGAAAATTAGGGATTCTCGTGATCTGGTCGCAGGCTGCAGCGGTGGCGGACTGTGGGCGCCCGCGGTTTCCCCGTTATTACTCCATCTAGACAGGCCTCATCAACTATTTGCGGTGACAAGCAAGTCGT
This sequence comes from Colletotrichum sp. SAR 10_71, assembly GCA_025327135.1. Lineage (NCBI taxonomy): Eukaryota > Fungi > Ascomycota > Sordariomycetes > Glomerellales > Glomerellaceae > Colletotrichum > Colletotrichum sp. SAR 10_71. Next base: position 41,980 of record JAKMWS010000069.1, read on the forward strand.
GTCAATGCTAGTGTCGCAAGTTGCGAACTCTTGGAGAATACGAGAGGCGATGCGCAATCTCCCGATAACAATCGAAGAAGCACGACGATGGTGGCAACGACACCCTAAGAAAGTTAGCAGACGAGGCAAATATGGGGGATGGCGAGGGAGCATCGAGACGTCGATGCAGGTCGCACCCATCGCCCCCTATCTTGGAGTAGATGAGCTATTATGGATCAAGCCATGGGAGTGCCAGCCTGATGCGGTATCACACAACCGCCATGTCAGCATCGGCGGGGTGAAAGTTGATAGATGACAAGCGACGACCGCCCCCGACCAAACCCGTGGCTCAGGCAAGCCATCTGGCTGGTCGGTTGATTGCAAGCCGATAGGGGACCTTGCTCGATTTGTTTCGGTGAGCCTGCAAGAAAAAGCGGCACAGATTGTCTCCCTCAGCCTCTCGATGCAAACAGATTTGTGTTAAACCCGGCCACACGTGGCGACGGGACTAGGAAGTTGCTAGAAATTAAAGCTGGGCCTCAAATAGGAAAAAAGTGAAAAGGATAAAGACAATAGTTATTCTCAACCTACAAATTTCAACTGCTTCTGATTCCTATCATTAATCTTAAAGTAGCATTAGAGCAAGAAAAAGTAGGATCAACAAGCTAGTTACTCTTCTAGCCGTCCTCTAGCAGCACATCAAATCGCTATAAGCCTCTAGGTTCCTACCACCTAACAAGCATATATCTGTACCTAAGGTATGTAGTTAATAGTTAACTCTTCACTTTGTTGGTCTTAACTCTACGCGCGTAATAACAATAGGGACTTTTATAAGTAATAGAAGCTAAACGACGCTATGAAGCTGTATTATTAATAATATGGCTGAAGCCTAAATAATAAATAAAAAGTCTTCTTTAGCCTTTCTTATAACTTTATTACTATATTAATTTCCTACTTAGAAATAAAGGTCTAAGGGGTATAAGTTATAGTATAGAAATATTTTTCTACTATAAAGAAACTACTTATAGAAGTACCTTACTAGCTATTACGCCCTTAGTATATACTACTATGTATTTATTACCTAATAGTTAGGCGTTGCTTACCCTCAGCTAATAGTAGTATACTACTAGCTGTTTAGTAATAGTTAGTAACTTGCTTATAGTTCTAAAGTAGTAAGCGAGAAGTAGGTATAGGAGAGAAGCGATTAGCTAGGAGAGGCCTATTCACGTCGCCTACCTAGGGATATAGTGATTAATATAATTAGTTTAATTGATGTGCACGCTACGCCTAACTCCTAACTCTACTAGCCCGTCTAAGTATTAAGCGCTATACCTACTATCTAATAAACGCTATACCTACTAAGTGCTGCACCTACTATATAATAAACGCTACACCTATTACTACTAGCTCTTCTAATAGAATTACTAGTTAGGTTTTCAGCGCATAAGTCTTAGAGTCTAGCTAGAAGTAGTCTAATATATATAATCTAATATAATGCTAAGTAAAGTCTTTCACTAGTGCTTACTAAATCCTACTAAAGATTTTACTATAATAACTATTATAATCCCTTCACTTCACCTTTTAGCCTATTAATAAATCTGCAATTATGAAAGTTAGTAATGAAATTAATAAAATTAGCACCCTCAAATTAGTTAGTTATAGGGAAATAAAGTATATAGAGAGGATAGCTTACTTATTACTATATGTATAGAGCTTTTATAGTAATTATTAAGATATTATAGCGCTTATAATGTTAGGCTATAGATAAGGTAATCTAGTATATATATAAGTAGTTAGTTATAGGGGGTATATATAGAAATAAATAGTTAATATATAGCTAAAAGTGATAGGAAATATCTACTATATTCGCCCTAGTCTAAAATAGCTAAGTTAGCTACTTTATAAGATATCTAAGGCGTAGAAGTAATATACCTTTAGAGACTAATAATATTCTATATATTCTAAAGGATACTAACGTTAAGGTAGTCTTTAATCTCTAAGAAGTATATACTAGTAGTAATAATTATAGGTATACTAATAAGCTTTAGCTTATTATTAATTCTAATAACCTTAGATATATTAAGGATTAAGTTACGCTTAGAGAGAATTTTATAGTATATAAGGATTAAGAAGAGGTACTACTAATTACTAAAGTTATAAATAAAGATATGTTTAATCTAGCTATAACGAATAGTCTCTTATCCTTAATACTAAAAGTAAATAAAGTTACTAATAGAGTATGAAAACTTCTTACTATTACTACTATTATTATTAACTTTAATTTAGAATTATATAAGTTTATAATAAAGACTACCTATTTATCCTATTATAAATACTTATTTATTAAGATTAGATAGTAGATACTTATAGTATAGCTAGTGAGTATTTATAGACTATATTGCTATAATAGTGTATAATTATAATAAAACTAGATAAAATAAGCTTAAGAAAAGAGAAATATTAAGGAAAAGTGTAAAATTAGAGTTTAGAATAGACTTTAGATAGTAGAAGTTAAAAATAAATAGTGTAAAATCTAGATTAACTTATATAGTGTAGAACGCTAATATTTTAGCGTACTAGAGGGTAGCTAAACTTAAAAATAAGATAGATATCTTAAGCTTATAATAGTTTAGTTTATAAGTATTTTAAAGATAATTCTTAAAGGTTAGTAATAAAGAATTAGTCTTTAGAAGTAGATATATAGCTTTAGTATATAGATAGGTGCTAGATTTTTCTATAATATTATTATTATTAATATTTATAATATTATAATAAGTATTATAGATAATAAGAGGTGATATATAGCTCTTAATAGATAGCTAGAGATAATTATTATCCTTTTAAGTAATATTAAGCTTAAAGTTAAACTCTTTAGTATTCTTATTAATAGTTAGGCGGTTAGTTTAAGGTAGAATAGAGTTAAAAAGGGTTAGATAGAGATAATATAGCTTACCTATCTCTTTTATTAGCTAAAGGTTAGATGTTTTAAATAAGTTAAGTAATAGAAATTAAATTATCTATTAGATATTAACTTTTATAAGAAGAACCTTCTTAATATTTAAGTAATTTATCTTATAGACTATCTATTTAAAGAGCTTAAATAATTTAAGTTAGTAATATTAATAATAATTTAGGGGTAAATTTAGGGGTAAAAGGGGTAAGATTATACTTATACTTCTACTCCTTAATAAGGATATAAGTATTTAATAGCAGGCTATATTTATAATTAAAAGCTATATAGTAAACGCTTAAGTAAATATTTAGGTAGATAGTATTAGAGATATATTATATAGTATATAGATTTATCTTTATCTTCTTATTATTAGTAGTATTAAGAGTAGGTAAAGACTATCTAATAGTAAGTAATAATTGTTTAGCTAGAAACTATATAAGGTTATTAAATATTAAGATGTCCTTATTGTTGTTAAAATTAGTGATAGGGTTAGGAGTATGTGCTAGAGATATATAAGTTAAAGACCTTATAGAAATAGACTAACGTATGGATATTAAGCGCGCACTAAAAGCTAGCATATTAGTAGTATGATAACTGCTAGTATTTATACTAATAATAAAGTCTTTAGTAAAGCTATAAAGGGTGATATATACTTATTATCCCTTTAGAATAATATTATCTAGGTCCTCTCTATCCTTAAAGTAGAGCTAGTCTAATATTAAATAGCTAATAGTATATGCTATATATCTATATAGCTTAACTATAGCATTAAGTTTAATAGCGCCTTTAATCTTAATACCTTTATTACTATTAGCGTCTTTAATCTTAATTACTTATTTGTTATCTTTAAGAGAGTTTAAAATAGCCTTTTAGAACTTAGGCTGAATATAACTCTTATAGAGCTAGTTATATAATAGGCTAAAAATAATAATAATAGCTCTACTATAAGTAGATAGACTATAACTATATAAGTAGTAGATTAATAACTAAAGTTATTCCTAGCTAGGGGGATAAGGCTATTATTAATATACTTAAGTATACTTAAGCCTTATAGCTAAGGTTAGAATAATATCTAAAAGGAGTTTATAAATAAGTAAACTAAGACCTTTATATTTAGAATAGGCTAGATTAAGCAGTCTACTTATAATTATATTAAGGGCTAGTAAGATAGACTAAAGAGCTACTAGCTTATCTATAAGTTCCTATTAATAGGCGTAAGTATTATATCTAGCCTTAGGTTACTAAAGTTCTTAGTCTATCTTATATCTTATCTATATATACTAATAATAGTAGTATCTATAAGTTATAATATTAAAGTCTAAAATATTCTTCTCGCTAATAGTATAGCTTAGTCTAATATAATAGAAGTAATAGTATTTAAATGCCTTAGGACTTTTAACTTTAGCGTTCTTATTCTATTAGAGGTAGTTACTAATATAGTATATAGTGAAAACGTAGATATATATCTTTAACTTCCTATTATCTATCTCTTAAGTGCTATCTAAGTTATCTAGGTTATCTAAGTCGTCTAAGTTGTTTAGGTTATATAAAGTATTATTAAAGATATTATAATTAAGTTCTATCTTAATACTTTAATCTAAGGGGATAAATAACTAGAGATATCTAATAATATTATTAAAGTTTAAACTATAAAGACTTAAAAGAATTAAAAAGTAGTTAGCTTAGTAGTTATAATCTTAATAGTTAAGTCTAGTAGGTATCTAGTAATAGCTAACTAGTGTTTAGTATGAGTTATAGTAGATACTAACTCTATTAATAAATATAAAGATAGGATAAGATATAGTAATATTACCTTTCTTTCTATCCTAGTTCTTAATAAATTCCTACCTTAAGAACGTCTTAATCTCCTGCTTAGCTCTAAGGGGATATTAATAGTATATAAAGTAGATATCCTCTCTAATAAAGTATTAGTAAAGGAGGAAGTATCTATAGCTATAAATAAAAGATTAAGCGCTATACTTTAGAAAGGTTAATTTAATAGGTTTAAGCGGTAGGTAACTTATAGCGTAGCTACTAGCTCTAGATCTTACTAGAGTAGTTACTTCTAAGTTAATATCTAACTTCTTAAAGGCTAGGCTAAGATCTTTATAAGTTTTGCTACTATAGCGATTAACTTAGATAGAGTAGTACGTATTAGTATTCTCAACTAGAATAATTTCCTCCTCTATATCTATAGTTAACTTGTTATCCTCTTAGGCTAAGTTAGGGTAAAGTCTAATTAGGTTATTAATAACTTTATATATCTAAGGTAGGTATTTATAAACGCTAAGGTAAATATTACTTTTACTATTAATAGGTTTCTCTTAATAGTCCTTCTTAACTTAAGTAACTTAGCTAATATAAATATTATAGAAATTAGCCTTAATTTAGTATTTATAATTCTTATAGTTATACTAATAATAGATAAAGTTGCTTAGGAAGATAGGCTCTTTAAGTATAGCTAGTTTATCTTCTATTATATTAGTAATAATAAAGTGTGTATATTTACTACTAGTAGATTAGACTAATAATAGCTAGTATATATTATAATAAACTTCTTATAAGTTATCTATAAAGTAGCTAAGTCCCTAGTATATTCTCTTAGTGGTATTAGATTATAGGAAAGCTTTATAGAGGGATTAAAGGTTAAAGAAGTATAACTTTAATATCACTATATTAAAATTTAAGTTAGGGGCTTAAATTACTAAGGTAGTAGGTTTTAATATGTCTACTTTAGCTATAGATAAAGTAGTTATAGTAGTAATAGCTTTAGCTTTAGCTATCTTAGTAGCTATAACCTATCTCTTATGTTTATATATTGCTATCTCTATAGCTAGCTTCTTAGTATATAAAGGGACCTCAGCTTACTATATATCTATCTAGAGAAGGCTCTTAGAAATCCTATCCTTAAGAGTGTGTAAAGTTGCTAGAAGATTCTAAATATCTAAAACTAGCTTACTATTAGTACCTTTTAATAGTCTTAACACCTCTTTCTAAATATTATAATTAGTATATAATATACTATAGATATAAGTAAATAGACTAAGGGCTATATAGAAAAGAGGTATCTTAATATATTAGTCTTAGTAGTAGTAGATAAGATAGGAGTAATCTTCTTAGGTTATAGCTAAGGTTTCTAAAAAAGGGGGTAGTATTAGGACTTTGCGTCTACTAATAATAATAGTAGTAAGGGGATCTAAAAGCTCTTAGTAGATCTCTTCGTTAAAAGGCATAAGTCTAACTATAGGATTAAGTTTAAAAGGATACTTAGCATACTTAGCTGTATCTTAGATCTCCTCTTTAGTAAGGTTAAGCAGTTTATAATTTAGATTATTTATAACTTAGTTAACCTCTTAAGCCTCCTCTATATTAATAAAGCTACTTATTACTTTAAGTTAGCATAAGATAATCCTAAAAAATATATTCTATAAGCTTCTAACCTTTATCTATAACAGTAGGCTTATTATTATTAATATCTTCTTAATTATTTATACCTTTACTGATAGGCTAGTTAAAAGGCTCTCTAGGGATAACCTTAAAATTATATGTAGTAGGTGTTTCTACTTAACTAATAATATAATAAAAAGGAGTGTTATTATAGAAGTTATCTCTAACTATAAAATCTACCTTAATTAACTTAATAATATTAGGTTACTACTAAAGCTATTGAGGCTGTTAATACTAAGGAGGTAGGAGAAGCAGCTAAGCTCTATAATTCTTATAATATCTTATAGCAAAGTTGCAATAAGTAAAGCGTATACTTATAGGGCCTCTTCTACCTAGCATCTTAATATAACTTAATAATACTAAATAGTAATACTAGTTAGTAATACTATTTAGTAATATTATTTAAGTAGTAGGTAGGGGTAAGGTTTATAGGAGGTTATAAAAACTCTTTAGCGCTAGCTTAAAAGACTAGTAGCCTATCTACTAGTAGGTTTTAAGATGTAGTAAAGGTAGGTAGATACTATAAGTAGCTACCTATTCTTTCTCTCTAAGATAAAAGGAGTAACGCTAGGAGGCTATATAGAGGACCTACTTTTCTAGGTCTATTTAGCATACTTACTATTAGATATTAATAAATAAGCTTAAAAAATACCTTATCTATCTCTTTAGGACTAAATCTTATGTCTTTATTTTATTTTAATTTATTATAGATGCTTTAAGATAGAATGATTTTTTTATTACTAGTTATTTTTATTATATTATATTAGAAGGTCTTATACTATAAGGCTGCTTTAACTACCTTAGAGACTATCTTAGAGATATATTATATCTTAATATTTACTAACTATATCCCTCACTTATAGGGGAAAATATATTAATTTTTACTAATTACTTAATTTTAGTCTCTAAGGATACCTATAGTGCTTAAAGCTACTATATTACTACTGCTATCCTAACTTAGTCTACTTAGCCCCTTTAGGCTTACTTTAGTTTAACTTAACTTATCTTAACCTAACTTACTTTTAGTTTAACTTAACTTACTTTTAACCTTATTCCTAAAGTAGATAGTTTGTCTAATTTAGAAGTTATAAACTTAGTAGTAGGTAGGTAGCTCTTACTTCTAGAAAGTTAGGTTTAAGCTAGCTAGCCCTCTCTTATTCACCTAAAGATCTTCTACTTATAGACTTTTCACCTCTCCTTCTCCTACCTATAATAAATCTTCTCTCCTATACCCTCCTCCTATTTTCCTATATCTCTTTTTTATTATAAGAAACAGCTTTTATTAATTAGACTTCTATTAATAATCCTTAAAAACACTTAGTTATATTAAGCTTATTATAATATTAGGAAGTTTATACTATATATATAGCAGTTAGCTTCTTATCTCTTATAGTAGAAGATTAACCTAAAGAGAAGACTATCCTCTATTTAGTTATAAGGGTAAGGGTAGTAGTTAACCTTCTTAGTAGTAGCTACCCTTTTAGTAGGAGTAGTAGTCTTAGTCTTAAGAGGGATCTTAGCAGCTTTATAAGGCTTCTTATAAGCCTAAGTAGCGCTAAGGTAGCTTATCTTAGTAATAGATTTATCCTTCTATTAAAGGATAGACTTAGACTTACTTTTAGACTTACTTGCTTTTCTATTAGTAGTAGTAGCGCTTAAGTAGTCTTTAGAATTACCTGATTTTCTAGTAGTAATAGTAGTAGTAGTAGTAGCTTAGTCCTCAGCCTCCCTAAGGCTAGCTAGGTATTTAGTTTTAATAGATTCTACCTTTTAACTTAGCTTAGTTTTAGTTTTAGTCTTAATCTTAGCTTTAGTCCTAGCCTAGTCTTAATGTATTTAGATGATATATTATGTCTTAGATAAGTATTATTTAGTTTAGAAGCTTTTATAGCTAGTGAGGTGCTACTCTTATAAGTTTATTAACTGCTTTAGCTATAATTTATGCTAATACTTTAAAGGCTTAATAAAACCTTTAGCTATATATCTCCCCTTATAGTAATAGTTTTAGCTCTACCCTCTAGCGTTAAGGCTAGTAAAGCCTTTTTAGCTATAACACTCCTACTTATAGTAGCTCTTAAGCTCTCTTTCCTACCTCCTGTAGTAGTTCCTAAGCTCCTCTAGGATCTTAGCAGCGTTTAGGAGGTAATAATACCTATACCCCTATTTTAAATAAGTATAAGCGTTATTTTTGCTACCTATCTTACGCTAAGCTTTATAAGCTTATAAAAGAGGGCCCTCTTAGTAAGCTTATATAGAATAATACTTACTATTTATTTGCTATTAATATATAAAGAACCCTTAAGTAGCTTAGTAAAGTAGTTGCTTGCTTAGTGCTTAATAATAATAATTTATTTGCTACTGCTGCTATTAACTAAGTCTAACTTAATGCTGCTAGCGATCTAATAGATGATTTAGGTGTCTATATTCTCTCTAATAATAGAACTATCTAAAAGGATATTAATTACTAAACTTATTAGTATTTATTCTTATATTATAATAACTGCTTTACTAGCTACCTTATTATATCTACCTATATACTATTTAGTATTAATATTACTAACTTTAAGTAGAATAGTTAGAGAGAGTACTCCCTTAACGTCTTTAAGGCTTATAAGTCTATCTTAATTATAATAAGATTTAAGATGTTTATAGAGGGTTTCTTATGTAATAACTCTTATATTAGCCTCTATACTCTTAAGGACCCTAATAGTAATAACACTAAGGATATAAAGTTAGAGCTCTATCCTACTATTAATAAAGTTACTTTTAATATTATCTATAACTTTATTACTAAGTATATTAACTAGTAGGCAACTTTTAGTAATAAAAGTAGTCTTACTTTTTATTTTCTTAAATATAAGTCTTATATTGCATTAGTTTATTATGAGGAGTATACTGATATTTTTAGTAGTTATAAATACTATAGTATAGATATATATTCTCCTTATCTAAAAAGAGGAGAAGCTTAATTAGGGTAATACTAATAAGGAGACTTTTTAGTAGAAGGACTAAAACTACTAAGAGGAAATCTATAATACCTTCTAATCTATTACTTTTATTAATAAGTTTAAGGAGGTTAATTATAATAACTTTAAAGAGAGATATCTTAAGATAGTGTCTACTTATAAGTAAAAGCTTCTTAATATAGATAGCTTAAATAATATAGTACCTTATTACGCTCCTCTTAAGAAGTATGCTCCTATCTTAATAATACTTTCTAGAGGTTAGTAAGTTAGTCTTAGTATAGAGATTATCCTTTATAGAGGAGCTAGTTAGTAGGAGAGTCTTCTAGCTAGTCGTAGTAATTATAGCTAAGGCTATTTAGACTGCTTTTAATATAACCCTTATAATAACGATAAGGGAGGTTTCTTTACACCCTTTTATACTAAGAGCTAATTATTCTCTCTTTTCTATTGCTAAAGTTACTATATAGGTACTATATTATAATAACTAAGATATCACTTAGTAACTTTAATAATAACTATAATAATAGTATAATATATTAGATAGATAGTTTATTTTAAGAAGAACTAGTATAGCTTAGAGATTAATTAGCGTTAAATAGAGTGATAGTAGGCTATATAGATACCCTTTGCAAATAATAAATAGATTTAACTTAATTCATACTATAGCAGTAAAAGCATCGCGAGAAAAAAAAAATCTCTAAGTGCTATGCGTAGATTAATTAGCTGCATCCTCGTTAGATATGCGTTATCCTATTAGCTAAAGTGTGATATACCTCTAACCTAAAAATATATAGGATATATTTATACTCGCTTCTCGCTTACTACTAGTTAACTATAAGCAAACCTCTTTACTATAAGCTAGTAGTACTAACGTGCTAACTATTAAGGAGTTATAAATACTTTCCTAGGGATAGCCTAGTATATAGTATTATCTATATAGTTTCCCTCTATTTATCTAAACTCTATATATTCTTACTTAGTTAATAGTAGTAGAAATAGTAGTTTATAATTCTTATTATTAAATCTAATATATATAATAACTTTATAATAATATAGGTTTAAGGTTTTACTAAGGTTTAACGTATAGAATTATGTTCTGCCTGTGTTATTTGTATTTCTTCCGGCCGGACAAGTTCCTAAACACTAAATATGTCCAGCGTCTCTCCGAGTTCCAACCACTGGTCCTCATTGATTCCATCTCTTTCAGGGGGCTGTGAAGGCGCCATGCAGCTTTTCCCACTGACATGTGTATCGTGCAAAGCACGAGTCTCGACGGAGGAGCAGGCAATGAGGGTTGGAGTGAAAGACTGAAGGAGGTGAAGAGCCTGATGAGGAGCTTTGCTGCCGATGACCTTCTGGAGTGTTTGCTTGAGCCTCGAAGCCTGGGCTGCTTGGAGATTGCTGTTCCACGGGCCATCATGCCCAACCACCTTCGAGTCCCATCATCGTCTCGTAATCCTGACGTTTAACGGTACTGTGGTGCACACTCATGTCAGCCATTGCGGGCTCTTCATTCGCGGGGGGGAATGTCCACATTCAAAACAAGAGCGGAGAATTCCATGCCCGTGTTGTGGACGTATGTCATTTGGATGGTGAGGACAGCAAACATAGAGGATTATCGTGTGTTTTACTTTACAACTGGAAACTAATGACGATCCTGCTCGCGGGAGTAGTCTCCCGTGAAGAAGATCTTGAGGCCGGCGATCTCGATGAGGAACATTGCTGCACCGAGGACATGGCCGGCTGGATAGGGGGTGATGCGGATGGAGGAAATTGTGTGGGCTGGCCAGGGCTGGATGTTGAGGGAAGAGCATAGAGACGAATCAAAGGATTTCGAATTGACTCAAACCCCAGATTCAGCAAGGCTCCGGTGCAACGTACCTCCATTTTTCCTGCCATCCACCCATCCATGAAATTCTGCACATGTCAAATCACCCGGCAACTGGTTCTACATAGACTCTTCTACGAACATGAGGTTTACGCAGTAGCCGCTGAATCCTCGCCCGATGGGTCACTCAGACGCGTGGATGCTGCGGTGAAGCGATATGAAGAGTCGAGGTGCCTCCTGTGCGAGCAAGCCGCGGCAGCAGTTAACCGAGCTTCACTGGCTATATTTTGCCGAATGGCTGCTTACGGCCTAATCGAGTCATGGTAAAAGGTAGACTCAAACGTCCTGTTTACCGCGCTGGGATACCACGATAGACGTGTTCGACTGTTGCCGGCTTCGTCATGAGCCGGTTCCAACTTCCGGATTTTGCGGTCGACACCAATCAGGGGATACAAGCAGGCGTTGGCAGCAAGATGCTTGATTGTTCTGTCTTCCTCCGCAACTTGTAGCACCACGGTACAGGCGCCGCATCCACCCTCACCTGTGAAGACCCATAGTGACACTCAGTCGTAACGCAATGCCCGCATATGTGTATGCCGTGTTCTGTTTGTTCAAGGCATGCGAGTAAAAGCACTGCTATCATGTTAGGTCCCTTGAAACCAGGGCCATTTCAATCGGCGGAGAGGATGTGTGCTGATGGATGCGACCTGGGCGGCCGTCAAATCTATCGGTCGGCGCTTGCTGATGGAGTGGCTGATGCTGCAGGCCTGCTTGACGATTGCATGCTGCGGCTTTTGGCCTCGGAGAATCCCCCAGAGATCGACGCGGACGTGGCGTCCGAGGTAATGTTTGCGGAACGGATCCGAGTTGGCGTGGCCCATGACGAGGTTTCGCAGCGCGGCGCTGACATTGACTGCGTTGGGCTGTTAGCACGACTCATCTTTGTCGGGGGATGGAACATACCGTTCTCGTCAAACTCGTTGCCCGCGTTATAGCGGAGACTGTGGGCGATGGTGGAATATTCGAACCCGAGGATCTGACCGATCATCTTGATCCACGCCCCCAACATGGCGTATGTTATACGCTCGCTGGGAGATATCTCATATCCCGCCACGATTTCGATGGCTCGCCGGAACACGTACACATCGTCTACCTCTTTTTTCAGCGGCAGGCGCATTTCCAGCTCGCCGGGTTCAATATCCAAGTTGTCCAGCTGATGCGGGGAGGTGAGCAGGGGACTCCGGAATGCTTAGCGCCGGAACAGAATGCCCAGCAGGAGCACATGAGGGCTGAGGAGCAAGGACGGATCGTACAAGGTCTCGGGGATCGGGAAGGTTTTCCTGGGCCAGTGTCAGCATTTCAGGTTTGGTACCCGGACATATGGACGTACTCATCCTTCTCGCCGAGGTATGTCTTGGTAAAAGCCTCGGTGAAGTGAATTAGTATATTGTGTGGCCCGCCTTCCGGGTCCCTCTTCAGCAAGACCCGGATGTCTCTATACCTGAGCTGCAGTATAGCTAACGGCCGAGAGCCGGCTGGGGACAGCAAGAGCAGGAAGAGGACAGCGAGGATGCGCAACTCCCCTAGCTTGAATGACTTCATTGTTGTGCTCAGCGTCTCCTCGATCTGTTTCTTGAGATCGTCGATTGTCGATCGTCATGCAGCGGTTGGGCCGGCGTTGTCCTCAATGTCGGTTGTATTTGTGTCCAAATCGTCACCATCGTCAAGGTCAAACACATCGTCGGCCGAGAAAGAGTACAAGTCGTCGTCCGAGTCGTACGGATCGACATCGTCCTCGATGTCTGTGGCGTCGGTGTCCAAGCCGCCATCGTGGAGGTCAAACACATCGACGGCCTTGGGCGAGAACGTAGCGTCCGAGTCTTAAGCATCGGTAGGACGGCGCCGGCTTCGTGCCATGGTCGAATCGGAGATAGAAAACCTGGGCGTAGAAGGGCCGTGTCAGAGGCGTCGCGTTCATTCGTCTCGACCAGTTAGGAGTGAAGGAGTTTGCTGTGACCGCCTGCTGTAAAAGTGTAGCGGGCGCAGCTTATAAAGGGCGAGCGTGGGAGCCATTTTCGACGTCATTGTAGGGGTGCGGGGCCATTGTTGCACGTTGATAAGGACCAGAAAACGAGAATTGGGGTTGAGATAAGAGCTAACACCTAACGGCCCTCAGCGGCCAGCTGTGGCGCTGGGCCGGCCGACCACAGGTATATAGAGGGATACATGCAGCTATATGCCGGCCGCTCCCTGCGCCTAGCGGGTTGGCTGGACAGGTTAGAGCAGCAACTCTTCTGTAGTAACTAACCTGCTGAATCTAGTAGCAAAAAAGCTATTATATAATTTAAGAGAGTATTAATATTTAATACTTAAAACTTAATACTTATGTTAATACTTAATACTAGTGTTAATATTTAATACTTATATTAATACTTAACACTAGTGTTAATATTTAATACTTATATTAATACTTAAAACTTAATACTTAATAGCTTAATTAAATAGTATAAATAAAGGGATTTAATTAAGAAATACTTAGAAGTTCTCTTAGTATACTAATTAGTAGTCTTTAGATTAAAGGTTTAAATAGATATCTAAATAAGTATAATATTATTATAATATATAAAGTATTATAGATAAATACAAACTACTAGCGTTAAATTTACCTTGATATTATAATTAGATATAGCTACTCTAAAGCTATATTAAGTAGGTCTTTAGCTTATACCCTTAAAGCTCTTTATAATAAGTAATATAGTTTAAGTTAAATAAATATCTATTATTACTCTATACTACCTATATCTACTATATAACGCCTATTTATTATCTTATTAAGGTATCCTTTAATTAAATTTTATATAAATATTTTCTTATTATATATAGCTATAATATCCCTTTAGCTATTAGATATATATTTTAGTATTATTTTCCTCTAGTAAGTTACTAAAGAAGGTAATTAAGCGAGGATTTATAATATCTAATTAACTAAGAACCTCTTTTTTAGATAAGTATTATTAAATAATAGAAAACTACGCTAAAATATATATCTAGTAGTTAAAGGTATAGTGCCTGCTTTCTAACTCCTAGTATATTATCAGCGCTGCCCCACCTCATTTTTTAAGCTAAGCTACTAAGCACCTTACCTACGCTAGAAATATATCTGGCGCGTTATGGAGCGCAGCGTGCTGGGAAGGTGAAGTGGCGGGTTGCTCTTTTAGGAGGTCGTAAGATGTGAATGCGTTAACTTAAAAGGTGTCGCGGGAGGTGACATGCATCCTTCCTTGTACTGAAGCATGGGTAAGGTAGTGGAGGCATTATTGTGGACCATCGCACACCCCCCCATCTGGCTGAGGTTCATGTTGTCTGACTAATGAGAAAGGTTGTGTGGCACACAACCTCAGCCAGATGTGGGGACGTCTGGCAGACAACCTCTCTCATTGGTCAGACATCCTCGGCCAGATGTGGGGATGTCTGCCAGCCGCGGGATGTCTGGCAGACAACTTCTCTCATTGGTCAGACAACCTCCAGATGTGGGGATGTCTGCAATGGTCCACATTTCGCCAGCCCCACCAATGGCACCAATGACCACCACCACCACCACCGAGACTGCCCGAACCTGCTGGTCGCTGCCTGCTACTGAACCGGCACAGAACACGCACCTACCTTACTTTGCTATCCAGGTTCGTGAGGTAATCTAGAGGTGCGGGATCTATCACCACAGTACTGCACCCTAATGTGCCCCCAAACCCGCCCGATGTCCGACTCTATAGCTGTTTCAACTTTGAATCTGATTTGAATTGTTGGGGATTTGAATACACCATTCGACGACGCAATCCAAGCTCAACGAGGAACGTTAGTCGACGACGTGAGAATACATGGCGCGACGACGAAGGCTCAAGGTCTGCGTTTCCAACCACCTGACAAAGACGCGGCCATGGCCGCGGCCGGCGTACCACCTCAAGGCCTTCACACACCAGCATCCGTACTCTACCGTATTACGAACATGATTCGCTTCAGCTTTATCTTCGCGCATCGCCGCAGTCCCCAGGTAATAGGCGACTTGGGCTGTTGTTTTGGGAACGAGTGCAACAGCTGTAGTAACAACATTCGTACCTACCCCGTCGAGGTGCAGATAGTGTCCGTCAACAAGTCGAGTCTTCTAGCAAGACGCCAGTTCATTTTGATTACCTGCCACCCACAGGGCCACAGTGCATCATCTCTTGTTACTGGTGAGCCACCGCTCCCTACACCGCATCGGTATCTACACTACCATGTGAAGGATTGGGGACTTTTGAGAGATACGTACCCCCCTTGTCCCTGTGGGGCCGTCCATGGGGCCATCTGAGGTAATCAACCACCTGTTGTGGCGTTGCTCACTGTGGGGCAGGTGAAAAGTCCCCAAAGGATTGGGGACTTTTGAGAGATACGTACGTGCGAGCACGTCCAACCTCATCGTACCTTGATGGCAAAGCCCCAGGGACGACGCAGCCAATAGGGAGCCGCACCAACCTGCGTACCATCCGCCCAGGATGGTACGCAGCCTCAGAACCAATTACAGTCTTCCCATCCAGGTGTCCGCCATTTCATTGACAAAGAACGTAGCACCTACCAATACGACCAACCCTTGCATCACTTCGTACCAAGCACCGAGGAACAAGTCTGCGATGAATACAGCCGGCCGCTTCCATCTGTCACACAGACCGGGGCCACCTCGCCGCGCACCCAATCGCCTTCTCCGATGAAACCAAGCGCGAAAGCGACAGCCTGGCTACGGCGACAGCACTGCTCAGCGCGAGGCAAGCTGCCCAATGGTGTACTCTTCCGTTCGAGAAGCAACGATTGCCCTTCATCATATCACCATTTTGCCGGCATAGCTTGTCCAGAGTCACATGTGGTTCTTCGTCACACCCATGCTTGACGCAACGTCGGTCGTCAGCTCGTGCACGCTAGCGGACGATCTCCCTGAGCAGAGTATCTGCCCAAGCGGGATGGCAGTTGGGGCGGGCGGGGTGCCGGACCGGCCAAGTCAATGCCGGTGTACGCTGGATTCGGACTCTCGCCTCTCCCGGTATTAATAAGGACAGCAACCGGGCTGGTTGCGCGCTTTTCTGCGAAGGAACCAGCCAAACTGTCCGTTATCAATGCATTTGCGATGCAGTTCGCATTGGCAGCGCAAGATGAGCTGGCTTTTGGAATCGTCAACAGTCACGCCGTCCACATGAGAAGGAAAGCTTCAGCTGCGAGACTCTATTTCGTTGGCTGATGGCTGCCATTGCAGATGGACCAAGTCGATGTCCTCTTACTTTGAGATGTGTGCTCGCACCACTTCCCTACCAATCGACGATGACGCCAGTAAGCTTCAGATCGGTCGCTACCTGGACTCCATTGAGTACATGTTGACGTTCACGTCGCCGAGTCCCTTCTCCTCGGAGCAAAGTGCGCCACAGTCATTCAGAACACCATTCGCGCAGGCTGTCTGGCAAGGAGATATGGACACAGCCGAAGTACGCAACCAAGACCGAGGGTGTTGAGAACAAGACCCTTGAGCAAGTACTTCAGCAACGACCTGCCACCTGGCCACAACGAGGACTTCTCCGACAATGCACCTATAATGGGCATTTAGATCGGCGACAGTGAGGGACATGTTCCTCGAAATCTGTCGCCATGCGAGTCTGTCTGCCTGCCTGTCTACCGGCCTGCCTGCTCCTTCTGCAGTACGCTCCAGCCCACAATCTGCCTAATATCATCCCCTCCTTGCAATCACTACCTCAAACACCCGAATCCCCCTTTCTCATCCTCAGATGCGATAACAACGCAGATCCAGTCACGCATAACCTGTTTTAACCTCAACTGCAACATATGTCATGTCCAAGATGCAATACACGCCACATTCCCGGCAAGATAACAGCCTTCGAAGACATTGTATGGCTTATGCACCCTCTGAAGGCGCCGCCATACCTCCGGCTACCCATCTCGGCCTCCTAACAAGGTCCATTGCGGAGACATCTCCATTACTGCTGCTTTCATCGGCCATGGTACTCCGCAGGCTGATTGCCAAGACCTGAATCTTCGCAAACAACAATTCTCGGTGTCATCCACTGTCTAGGCATGCGACCTGCGACTCCCTTCTAATACAATGATGTTTTCCAGCTGGAACTGCGTCTCAAGCTCCGACACGAGCTTCCGAAGCCCGGTGCATTCGTCGAATCTCCGCTCGTACCTCGCGTTGTTGATGCTGCTACGACTGCTGCCCGCGCGTCCGTTTGGGTTCGTCGCTCCCCCCGCCTCTGCCCTTCTAGGCCTACGTCTTCCTCGTCCTCGCTGTCATCTACGGCGCAATGCCCCTCCCGTGGCAGGTTGTACAGCTCCTCGGTCACCTCGATATCGATGTTGGTCCCATAGTCGCAAGCGTGGAAGGCCGGCTTGTGCTTCGCCCAAAACGACGTGGCACCCCTGTGTCGCCCCGACCAGGCCGCCCAGCTTTCTATGAACGCCTCCTGGAACGCTATCCACCGGTTCGAGCTCATTCGTTGGCTCTCTTGACCGCCGGGCCCCCATGACCGCCGGATGCCCTCACCGAGGAGCGCAGGGGACTGAAATATCCCGGTGATATATGAAGCCAGCTCGCAGGCTAACAGCATTGGCATCCTGCTCTTCTCGCCGGCCTGCTCGCGCCTCCTTCGGGCGCATGCGGTTGATGACGGCAGCTTGGGCACCTCTCCCGTCATAGGGTGCATGAAAATGAACCAGGTCTCGCGCGTGGCCGTCTGAGCGATCCTGGATGTCCGGCTAGTGACGTTGAAGGGGATCCCGCTGACGTGCTTCTCGCTGTATGGCGCTGACTACCGCTGGAAGGAGATGGCAATGTTGCCGAGAGATTGGGCTGCCGTGCTTTGATATCGGCCGGCCCGGCTTGCTGACGACGCTGAAGGAGTCAAGATAAAACTGCAGGAAGAAGCTGTCTGATGGCCTCGCCTGGGTGCACCCCGCCTTGCGCGACCTAAAGTTTATAGTGTGCTTCTCCTGCATCATCTTGAGTGCGTCTGTGGTCCGTCTGTGGACTTGAAGTTCTTCGCTAGCACTCTCTGAATGGCGCGAGCCGGTATTTCGACGATGCTCGCTGATCGAGCACGAGTCGGCCATATACCTGATTGTCACGTTCGGCGTCCCGATTCCGACATGCTCACCTTGGAGGCGATCATGACCGGTGGTACCGCTGCGTCTCCCTGTTTGTACCTCTTGCGCCCCCATCCTCCCCTTTCTTGTCTTCGTCTTTGCTCCGCCACATATCGTCAGGAGTGGATGTTTCATCCTCGTCAAGGTTATCGTGAAGTTCCTCGTTCGGTGACGAGTGGACGGACATCTTAAGGGTGCTGACGCTACTCTACTGCTGTGCTGAGTTGTGGCTTCTTACTTCCACCGTTAGCACTTCTCATCATCACTTGACGCCCTGAGGGCATCTGATTATTTGTATCTGTGCGAAGCTGTTTATTTGCGACGCCTATTGCTTCTATAGGTCTAGGTATATTACGGCAAGACATCACATTCGCCCCTCTCCTGTTGCTCACCTCCTGTGAGACGCTGTACGCGCTGGTGGATACGAGCCGTCTGCGTCCGTTGGAGAGGAAGGGTACAAACAACAAAAAGTCCCGCGGGGCTTCTTATCAGGGGTCTTGTTTCTCAGTAGTTATACGTTCTGTAGAGGATGATGTGCATTTTCTAGCTCGTTTCTGGCGCATTGTGACGGCCGTAGTCACAACGCTGGAGGTGAGGTACAGTAAACAAAAACAAACATAAACAGATAGAAAGAATGTTGTAGATATGACGGCGAGACACAACTGTGGTACTAACTGGAATAGCTCTTGCACGAGTGCGCGTAACTTCACGACAGACCGGGTCCACAGCATAGTGATATAGGCCTAGGACCAACCTTGAGTCACACCTCCCGATCGCTCCTGAGAAACCATCTTTTTCTCGTCAGTGGGCCTGTCTTCTAATGCGGCGTCAGTTTAGAGGTAAGATTCAGTGTTATTTTTAGGGGATCTGCTGTTCGAGTCGCCGCTGTTGCTTACCGTTGCCTGCCACCTGCTGGTTAGCGCCGAGAACCTTTAGACCAAGACTGGTTATCCTCGGGCGGGGAAGTCTCTGGGCTGCTGGAAACAATTCCTCGTGCCTCTCTCGCGCCGCCTTCTCGAGTAGGCCTCCGCCTCTGTGCTGACGGTAGTAGGTTGAGGTCTCGAGAAGTTAATTCTGGTCTATGCAGCCTGCAGCTATCGTCGTCGTCGTCATCGTCGTTTTCGTCGTTTTCGTCATCCCCTCTGTTGTTTTCGTTATCGCTATCAGCGGGATGATGCTAAACTGGCTTGTTTGATGAGACTACGCTGGATAATTTATAGGAGACGTGCCAATGATGCGTTCTCAAACCACTTCCCGTATGTTGGTTTGTTAACGTGGGTGATTGGGCTGGTGAGGAGGGAGTGTGCTTCTGGTGTCCGGAAGACTTTGGCGTTGTATTGGGTAAAGTCTAGGAGTTACTGCTGCAGACGTAGTGCTGCGTTCGCAGGGAAGCTGCTCGAGTTGCCCCTAGAGGAGCTGAGGCTGTTGAGAGCGTCTTCCAAATGCTCTAGTAGCTGCAGCTTATTCTCAAACTTAGGGTTCATACTTTTGAGTTCAGCTGCGCTTGCGCGGTTCACCCAGCTGATGACATGCTGCAGAGCTTGGACGGCCGCCTCTGTCTTCAGCCTCCTGTTCTAGAGGAGCCACTTTAAGTCTGCGAAGTGAAGATCCATCCGGTTCCAGACGGCCCGACATACTGCCCTGTACATAGCATCGTCCAAGGTGTTCAGTAGGCCGGCCACGCGGCAGTCACTATTGCCAGTGAAGAAGATAGCCTCAACCACATCTTATGTAGTCGATGTCCTGCCCGCGGCCATCCCGCTGGTCTTCTTGCTACCTTGTAGCCCAGATGTCAGACGACTCCAATCTTCCAGTCTGAAGTCCTGCGTCTTATCGAGGGGCAGGGCCTCAAGCGTGGCCAGCACGGTCCTCATTGTTGCAAACTAGTATTTGTTAATCTGAAGGCTAGCTATCCACTTGAAGGTGGAGATGTTGAAGGTCTCAAGCCCCAGATAGGTCTGGCACTAGCGCGTCGTGATTTCCCTCCACCCTTTATGGTTCTAAAGCGTGACAAGCCAGCGTGTTAGAAAACTCTTCTCGCTGCTAAGACGGAGAGCCTCAACAAGCCTATCCCATCAAGTGCTGCATAACGCCCATACATCCAGTACCCATAATTTCTCTAATTCTTATCTCAGTGAATTTCGTAATTTATAGAAAAAAAGTATCGATTAGCTGAAATTATATCTGATTCGCTGTACCCCGCAGAGCTTTATACTAGCGTCATGCAGCACTTAATGGGATAGTTAACAGTCACTTAGCTCCCTGTGATAGAACCCGCTGCGACTGACGCAATTAACACTAGATAGTTCTAAATCTACCTATGATTGTCTGGAAGGCTTGGGTCTTTGCGGTTGACGCGCAATTTGATGTTGAGGTCTGCAGGGAGATGATCTGTGGGGTTCTATGTTATGTCCAGTATGTTGACTTCCAGCTTACTGATGGCTAATTGTAGGGCTTCGCGCGCCCCTGGATCGACTTGCTTTCTCGGAAGGGTGCACTTCTTTGAGCGGCGTTACAGGGCTAACTGCGCCGCACCGCCATCTTCGCCGCCACCTTTCCGTTTCGTCCCAGCTGCTATGCTGGCTATATTAAAGCTTAGCGTTTTTCGTTTTGTTACTTTTCCTTTAGCGGCAACTGCAAATGAGCAAGTGAGGATAGAGAAGTATATAGAGCGCAGCTAATTAAGCTTTCACGTTCTGGGGCTGTTTTTATGTCGCTCGGTCCCGATGGTCGACTCTTGCATTCTAAGGGCGTCAGGCATGTTGTAGGCAGTGGTGCTGTCGTTCTCATCTGCACCTTTCCTAAACCTCCCTTGCATGCCTTGTTAGAGAAGGAGAGGAGCTGCTACATCTCTCACATTCCTACATAACCCCACCTGTTTCATAGCTGCTTTTCGTTTTAAAGCCGTGTGCTTATACATATGCCTTTCTAATGCGCCCACCTGTTCTATTACGCGCGTACACTACTAGAGCTGTGTCCCTGCTGTCTTAACGTAATCTCAATGTCTAGGCTATTACCCCTTTTAGTTTCGGTCACGTCAAAAGACCAGCCCACTAGCCACATACATCTTCTCTACATTCTTTAAGGCTTCTCTATCTTTATTATAATGATAGCGGTAGGGGATGTTGATTCCCCCGTCGTAGCGAACGGTGTCACCTGTGAGAGCAACCCTAGTTTCTCTGTTGCTACTCCCCTATGACTTATGTTACTGACATGAGCGTGCCGACCAAGCCCCAGGGGGTCGCTCCTTGGCGTAACCCCCAAGCAGGGTAGTCCACTCGCGTATATTTCAGGGAAGCACGAACAGTGATGCTTTTGGAGACTTCATTGAGGAGCTGGTTCACTTCGGCGGGCGGTGGCCCGATCCTAAATCTGTGATCATCATGGATAACGTATCATTCTATCATTCCGACTGAATCGACGAACTATGCGACAGAGCTGGAGTCAAGACGTTGCTGTTACCGCCCTACTCACCCGACCTCAACCCCATTGAGGAAGAGTTTGCTGAGTTGAAAGCCTTGATCAAGCGGCACTATCGGCAACACGACGGTGTTTTGAGCAAGACTTCCCCGGATTTCCGGAGTGGTGTCTGCAAATAGTCGGAGCGCGGGAGTTAAGCGCCCGAGGGCATTTCAGGAACGCTGGTATTGTTGTGGAAGCATTGCCCAGAATAATCCCCAGAGCCATAACCGCTGCTGTTTCTGGATCTTACAGCCAAGTATCGTAGGTCCACGTAACACGTACTACTACCCAGATATTTCCTGCTTCATCAGCAACATAATCCATTAACAGCTCTGATTTTACAAACTTGCAAAATCGAAAATCGAAAACCGATTTCGATCGCAATTGTACCCTCGACACTAGTACGAGTTCTTCTGGCTCAGATTGTGAAAGAGCGCTCGACGCAAAGAATAAGCACATTGTCAAATCATTGCACAAAGGGGTGCAAATAAAATTGCCCAAGGAAGCTACTGCCATCCCATGTTCGTCATGTCTACTTGATTGCTGTCTACCAAATAGATATAATCGCTCCCTTTTCGAGCGATTTTGTCATAGCATTCGTCAACCAGTAGTGGATATTTCTTGGGTGAGAATGGACTGGTTTGATGATGTGACATTAATGCCTGCACGAGATCTTCAACTGGGGCGTTTTCTCCTTGAATAGTCGTGTCGAAAGCTAAATGCTCTTTCTTCAGCATTTCCCCCCTCTTCATGACCTTGAACGTAACTCGGCGTTGAATTCCTCCTTGATCTAATAGTAAATCCATGCTCTCTCCTGCAGTTGCTGGAATTTGCGACTCCCTTGAATTCTGCTGCCAATTTTCCACGTTGTGTTGCTTTACACTATCTAGAGCGCCGCCGCAGTTCCTTCCACTTCGTTGCAGCTACGATGCTGAGATACCGCAGATGGCATCGAATCTTTGCCCCAAACGAAAGGTGGCTTGCGCAGAAAAGCCATCTAAATGGTCCTGAGCAGAAACACGCTAGTAGTTGACGCTCGTTTCAAGGTTGGTTGCTGATTCATGACGTCGAAAAAAAGAAACTCTTTATCTCTCTCATAGGCCTCTCAAAGGGACCATAGACGCACGTTGGGTTTGCTACTTTGTCGCAAGTAACGAATGGCTCCAACGTACTCCGTGTCGAAGGGGGGTCTGCGTTCTGGACAGGACAATATGTCTTACATTGCGGGTTAAAAACTGATGTCGCATGCAAGGCTATGTTTTGTTCTGGGCAAAGCGATTTGAGGAAGCGAATTTCATTGGTCTCGAAGTATAAATAAGAAGCCCAAATTGCAAACCAGGGGAGTACTCTGGGATCTGTTGCCATGCTTTGAAAATGTCGCATTGCAAAAAGTCACAGCTGACACCAGGCAGTGTTGGATTGAACCCCTGGCTCGATGATGCGGACTTTGAGCATCAAATCGGAGGATTCAACGGGATAGCGGTTGCCTTCTATTGCAGATCGTTTGAAACTGTCTAAGAAGGTATCGTTTAGGCTATCTTATCGAGGAAGCAATGCGAGGCATTTCATGCGGTTTGCACATTCCTCAACGTATCTGAAATGTCTGAAGAACGTTGACAGCGAGAGTATAACGACCTCCAAGCAGCAAAGACTTTTCCAGAACAATTTTCGTTCAGTTTGGTCGAAATTTCTAGCCGTCCAGCCGCTGGAAACTATTTCGCGGAGCTCTCGTTCATCTCTGGTGGAGAAGCCAGGACACTTGAGCTCCAAGAGCTGAACTGTATCTGTGTCGACTTTGACTAGGTTGGAATCGATTCCTCCCACAATGTGTAGCCAGATGTCATAGATGAGTCCCAAATAATTAGCAATTTCCTGCACGTATCATTCATTAGACTAGTCAAGAAGCAGCTGAGAATACAGATCTCATCGCATCGAACACTAACGAACTTGTGAAGACTGCCTGTCGACATACCCGATTGAATGCCTGTGATGCCCGCCAATCTCTCGAATACGCGATGAAACTGTAGGTGCTCAGCGATCTTCCTCGCGCCTCTCTTCTGGTTAAAAGACAACAGGCCTTGCAAACGATGGATCTGGCGGGTTTGCTGATTCTTTCTGTATCGCAGTATCTCAAAGAAGAACCCACTCTCTGTAAACACTTTTTCGGGGGCAAAGGGATCGTCTGCCATCATGAAAGCGTGATCTGCAGGTGATTTCAGGTTTGGCCTCTGTGCTTCCTTCTGTGCTTTATATACGCACCCACGCCGCTGACCACAGTGATTAAAGGACGTCCAGGAGCCGTCTGTGGCGTAGACACAGGTTCATTTGAAATTCACTGACCATGTCTCCTTATCTATCATCCATTACAGGAGGTCAATGAGTCAATGTCTGCAGTCATCCAACCTGACTTCAGGTCTCTAGTTGCGAAATCTCCAGACCGCGGGCGCTTTCGGACGCTCTGAGTGATCAGGGGCAATGGGCGCGAATGCAGTCATACATTAATTAATAAGTGAAAGCCGATATACTTCCCCGTCAAAGTAAGAAATAGCTTCGAGACCTTCCTAATTGCTGAGATGAATTGTGTAAAGAGCTGAATACTGCTCACGAAAGAGCCGGCTTCAGTTACAACTAGAAATACAGTCGAGAGGTCGGGAACTGCTGTAAGGGGCCTCTTGAAACATCTGGTGATACCTGGATCGGCCCGTCCGCAAACAAGTTCTAACGCTCCGTCCTCAAGAGCTGCTAAGAAGCATCCGTTTCAAGCTTTAAACAGCAGTATGTGTTCACCTGTTACATAAGCGCAGCGGGTTACGCACATTAAGCTGAGCCTGTGGATTACCGGGCGCAACCAGATGCTGGCATGGCACCCGGTGACCCTCCTTGCGAGGTGTTCCTGAGTGGTTGAGTAGGCCCTGGCTTGCTTTCTTCTTAGAGTTTTTCTCTTTCTTCTGCTCTCTTTTGCTACTGTCTCAGCCACTAGTATGGGATCGGACTCTACTGTAAGAAGCCAGAGGGTTGATGCTCTGCTGCCCTTGCTCCTGAGTACGTCAACGGCCTGCTCATGGGTTCCATCCACGATGGCCACCTCAAAACGTCCCGTTTTCGCGGTAGACGGACACGCGCGTCCGTTCTCTCGTGCCATATAGAAAGTTTCGTATCTGCAATCCGCCAATCCAGCCTTCAGTCGCTTCCATTTTATCCTGCGCCCCGCAGACTCTCAAATCTGTTTCGCGCTACCCTACGGAATCTCTCTCGCAGGGCCGACCGTGTCTTGCAGGAAGTCCTCCGTCCGTATCTTCCCTGTCACCGAGAAAGCCAAGCGACACGTTGTTGTCCTTCCTGCTAGCTAAGTTACCCCGTCGTTCTTTGTGAATGGGATAAGTCGCGGCTTCTCGGTTGTGTCATTCTCAATTCTTCCGGTGATGTCGTACGCTTTTTCGTCTTCTCGCTTTTCAACCCAGCTTGGTTCCCATCGGCAAAGCAGTCCAAGAGCAATCCAAGGGTGTTCTATCCTATTACGTGCCTGTACTGTTGCGATCTGTAAACAAGGATAACAGCTGAACGACCCACTTGGGCGTTGGGCGGCTAAGAAAGGATATTTGCAATGCAGGATTATGGGAATAATAGGGACTTACTTTCGTTTATTTCCCATCGGAACTTATACTAGGGCTGGCTCAGGCAACAAAAATTAGCACGGCGGTCTACCTCTAGCGGGGCTTGACAACGACAGTGGGTGTTTGGGAATAGCGTCACCACATTATCAACGACGGCGTACTTCACGATAAGGTTGCTCGAAGGGGCGAAAGGCACGGAAAATTCGTCGAACGTTGCAAAATGATCTTCGCCTTGCTCCTTTCTCGTCTGATGCACTTTCTGACCGCGGAGAGCTTCTCACATCCATCTCCGTAGTATGCTCCGCAATTCTTCGTGAGCTTCGTCTAGGTGACCACTGATGCTTGAGTCGGTGTTTGCCGTGATCCGCGAGATCTTTTAGCGGCATCGCTTTCCCCAGCGGATTCCTCGTGGACGCACAGTTTTCGCCGTTTGTGGCCAAGTCGGTCAAGCGAGCCTAGTGGATTCATCTTCTTGCCAAATGGTCTGTCGTCGTCCGAAGATATCACTGTGTCTCTATCAGCGTTGCTTTCTGTGTCAGAGTCAATTTCGGCATAGCCACTAGTGTGAACTTTAACCCTACGCGACCAGCGAAGAGCTTGAGCGGAGGGGCTGAAGCTGAAGGAGCTGGAGATGGAGGAGCCGTCGAAGAGACACGAGCTGAGTTGTCGAAATTGACGAACTATCGAGGTGTCGGCGATGACATGACACCAGTCGGAAAGGGTTCAGGAGTGACTTCAGGCTCAGCTTCGTCTTCTGAGTCACCCGACTGTTGCTTGGAGTCAGGGTCTGTTCTTTCTTCAGAAACGCTTCGTAGCTGGACGGCTCGACAGAGACCAGGAAACACCACGCCGCAACGGTCTCTCTTGGTGATGTGATCACAGACGATAGCGACGCTGGATACATCATGACGTCTTCGGTCGACTGCAAAGTAGTGTCAGACGTGCCAGGCACGGTCGTGACCAATTCAAAGCCCTCCTGGATTTGCTCATGGCCAGCTGACTGCGATTGAGGTCCTTCCAGCCAAGCTGGGCAGTGGTCCATCGGTGAAGCGCTTGACGCAATGTTTGCTCTCGCTCAGGAGGCGGAGTGGCTTCCTCGCGGTGCGTCTCGACAGTTTTCTCTGGTGTAGATTCGGCGCGATCATTGGCGAATTGGGAAGCTGTCATCTTCATTTCTCTTTCGCCGTCATGGCGAGGTTCTGACAACGAGTTGGTTAACGCCTCAGGGAGTGTGAAGGGTCGGGAGGTTGTAGAATTTTGGGCTTTGACTGATAACGGCGCCATTGATGCCCCCTGTGCCATCCTCTCGGTCGTCGAGCCCGGTGCTGTAGGCTCATCCACTGAGGTGGAAGGAGGTTTCTCACAACCAACGTCGCTGTTAATACGGACAGAAGTGCTATCCCTTTGGACAAGTACGTTGCCGACCATTTGCATATGGACCTCAGAGGTGAGGCCAGCAGTGTCGGTGCTTGAGCTTGCAGCTCCATGATGGGTACAGGTTCCAATCGCAGAGTGTACGGCGACTTTCTCCGTGATGGAGGGATAAGTGCTAGCGCTTCGTTGTTCTCCTCCTTGGGATGCCCGTTGATGGACCCCCGAAGTTGGTGGTTGATAGGAAACGATTTGATCTAGGCTGATTGACATGGCTGAAGATGATTGAGTTGACGAGATTTAAAGAATCGTATGCCCAAGTAGAAATGAAGGCGTCTTCTCCTCCCATTATATAGACATCCACTAACCAGCATGTAAGATTGCTATACAATACCAAACTCGGCGTCTCCGCCAGGCTGCTGGTGATTCCGTCTGCTTTCGTGCATGATATCCAGAATCATGCTCACCGCTTCTTTGGCCCTTCTTGAGAATCAGCTCTTTATTTCTGAGCCCGCTTATTGAGATTACTGAGGGTGATGGTGTGGCCTAGAGTTCGAGCTTGTCGATGTGGCCCAGCATGGTGTTCGGAAACGCCGACTGGCGGCCCAGTACCATGTCTCCCGCCTAGAGAGAGAAACCATCATGAAGATCTAAAAGGAGGCATCTCCGATTGATCTAACTCTTTTGGCTCAGGTGATACGCGATAGATATGATGTCCGAAGCGTAGTACGGGGCGTACTCACCTGGAAGCCCAGGGCGTCGAGGCTCCGCCAGAGCAGAACATGCAGTGGTCAAGTGATACCTTAGACCCCCTTTCGCAAATCGGACCGAATGGGAGGTGACTTGAAAGGAGTTAGCATAAAGCGAGCAAGGTATGCCAACAGCGAATAGGGGGCAGCAAACAGAGGCTGCCTAAAAAGTATCGGGAGGCATTACGTTTGATCTTCTGTGGTCATAACTAGTATGGGGGCTGATACCAGTGCCGTTGGCTTCACTTGGGGTGTCAAGGCACTGCTATCTTCGTTGGGTCCATGAACAAAGATTGCTCCTTTATGTCTGTACGTGTTGGTCTGCTTCTCCGGGATCTGGCGCATATGACGATGAAAACGAGAGAATGGGGGCAAAGAGTGTTAGCCATTCCAGGCCTGCTCCTGAAAATGCGAGTGGCGAGAGAGGAAATAAAGAGCGGCGAAAATAGAGCAGAGAGTGAAAGCAACTGATTCGCGGCGCTCGGGATAATGTTGCAGATATAAAGGGAATGGAGAGCGCTACGTGCGGCGCCGCCGGCGCCGTTGCTGTTCCGCCGGTCTATTCGGCCAGGGCGCGCGTTCGACTTTGTGCGGTGATGTTCAGAGGGTTTGCCTGCCAGCAGGAACGTATGGGGTTTCTGTACTGTTTTCCTTAATTGGTAGAGGGTTGTGTGAAGTGGCTTGATTAATCTAGCTACGAGCACTGGGCGCGCCTGGCTGCGTACAGAGTGGTGTGGCCGATCCCTTACGGGGAGTTGGGTTAAATTGCCTGTGCAGCCCAGCGATAACTTCAATCACGGCGCACGTAGCGCTTCAATTGAGCATGTGACGAAGGCTTCGATCGGGCGTGCGCGACGAGAGCTTCAATTAAGCGCGCGACGAGGGCTTCAATTGAGCACGCGACAAAGGCTTTAATCGGGCGTGCGCGACGAGCGCTTCAATTGAGCGCGCGACGATGGCTTCAATTAAGTGCGCGATGAAGGCTTTAATTGTGCACGCGATGAAGGCTTTAATCGGGCGTGCGCGACAAAGGGTTCAATTGAGCGCGCGACGATGGCTTCAATTGAGCGCGCGATGAAGTAGCCGGATTACCCGGCGAGTACGCCGGCGAGTTCTCGGGCCTGGGCCCGGCTGACAACCGTCTCGCAGGGGTGACCTGATTTCGTGGTAGGGTGTTGCTGGACATGGAAGTGGAGCCCTCACTAAGGTAAGCTTAACATGGAAGCTCCACACTAGCAGAGTGTGCCCGTCGCATAACATGATTGGCTAACCTTAGGATACCGTCGTTATCCTAAGGGCCGACGGTATCCTAAGGGCCGATGGTATCCTAAGGGCAGGCTATGACATGATTGGCCAACCTTAGGATACCGTCGTTATCATAAGGGCTGATGGTATCCTAAGGGCAGGCCATGACGCGATTGGCCAGCCTTAGGATACTGACGGTATCCTAAGGGCAGGCCATGACGCGATTGGCCAGCCTTAGGATACCGTCGTTATCATAAGGGCAGGCCAATCCAAGAGAACGGAACATTGGGCCCGGAATGTTCACACCACGCTTGCTTGTGCACAGGTAAGCAGAGTGCCGTCTCCGCCTGAGGATCCCACGCGAAATCATCTACGCTGACTGTAAATTAGGAGCTGTCTGGTGTTTGCATGCAGCGAAGAAGTTGTCTACTTCGCCTTCGTGACGCTGGAACTACCTTTTGACCGCAATGTCACGGTCGGAGAGGGACGCGACTTCACCATCGCCAGACTGTCTTCATGTCGCTCGCGTCTCGCGGACGAAAGATGCAGTCAGTTTTCCACAGGTCTCGCGGTCCAGTCCATACCTCCACTGCATCTGCGCTGGTGAGCGCCTTGCTTTCAGGTATTCTACAAAGGGGAAGGGGTCCTGGGTCGGCAGTTGGTGAAAAATTGACGAGAGATGGATGCATTGGCGGAAGGTGAGATTATCAGCAGGGGTTGAATTGGCATTCGGTCCGTGCATCGCATCTCATCCAGGTCAGCGTTCTGATGTTGGCCTGGCCGCCTTTCCCTACAAAGAGGTGGCTTACGTAATGGAGCATCAAATCGTCCCACATTTATTTTCCGAACACACTGGTGCAGTTCGGGGAATCAACGCAGCCAATCAAAGATACCTTAGCTGTGGGTCGGCTCAACGCCACAGCTGCCCCTGCACCTCTCGAGTAGCGGATGACATAATCCAGCCTACCTTAGGCAGGCAGAGCCTGCCTGCCAGCCATCCACGTCCCAAATCACATATGGAGTCTGGAGAAGGCACGTATCCGTACAGGGAACCTACCTCACACTCAAGGCACAGGGCGGGTCCTGCCCCGCTAGACAACAAACACCAGTGACTCCACTGTCTTCTTGGAATGTGGCTGCTGCGTCGCTCGAACCTCTTTTCAGTAGTTTCGAGCTTCTCTGATTGACAATTCTCCCAGGCCCCTCCCTCCCCAAGGCGACGACGATGTGGCGCCCACTCCCGACATCGTTTGTCAGAATCCAATTCGTTTCCACCGTCGCCATGGCCATCCGTCGGCAACCCGCAGCATCGCAATCTACCACCAACCTGACTGACCCATCGCCCGCCTCCCTTTCAAGCGACGAAGGCCATTCAACGGCTGCCCGGTCGATCGACAATGGAAAGCAAACATAAAGGCCAAGCTGCCCAATGCCCCATTCGCCTTTCAAAGGCACAGTTTCGTCGTCGACACTGTGACCTCTTGACCAGCTTTTCAATATGGAGGATCCCATCGCGAAACCTGCCTCTGAGCAAGCCGAGGCCGAGGCCGACGAGACTGCATTCGAGGCCGACGAGACTGCATTCGAGGCCGACGAAACTGCATTCGAGGCCGACGAGACCGCATCCGAGGGCGACGAGACTGCATCCGAGGGCGACGAGACTGCATTCGAGGGCGACGAGACTGCATTCGAGGCCGGCGAGACTGCATTCGAGGGCGAAATCGAGGCGCGGCACCGCCAGACTCGACAACCTTCTGCGTCACCACAAGTCATGATGGCCGCATTCCATTTTGTCTCCCGAGACTCACCACTGCTTGCCAACGCAGTCTTCCTCTTCTCCCTCGCCCTCGCCCTCGCCCTCGCCTTGGCAAGGACCCAACGCTCCTCGACGACGACGACGACGACACCGTCCGAACCCGAACCTGACAGAACCCCCCCCGCAATCGCACGAATACCCTGCCAGACTATAACACCCGTACCGCTGTCACTGTTGGACGAGCTGGCCGACCTGATCGTCCTCCGCGCGAACGCTCCTCTGCCCCTGATCGTCATCGGCCAGCAAGTAGTCGATCAGCACTACGCCGCCCACGGCGCGCCCCCTCGAAGCGACTTCAACAGCACGACGACCCCGCCAATAACCGCCTTCTTTGCCCAAATCTACGAGCTCTCGAACGCCCTCTGTGACGCAGCCACCGACTGGGCCATATCCAACAAGTCCTCCATCGCGAAAGACGCCCTCATCCCACTTTGCGCGGCCATCTCCCGCTCCGCACTCGACGTGCCTCAGCTGTGGGCCGAGGTCACCGCTGATGTTGACTACTCATGGTCGTCTCCTCTGCTCAATACTTTGCGGCGTTTCGTCAAGACCCTGCGCCAGTACGAGTCCTCGGCCTACAACGAGGCTCTTTCCCGGCCGGCAGATTCCTGTTTCTACAATACAACGTCGTATGCTGTACTAGAACAGCTGAGCCTGCTCTTCTTCAACGACACCACTCAGCCGGGCGGCGGCGCAACACAGTTCTCGGAAGTGGCCTACAGCAAAGCCCACGCGATCGGCAACATCAGACGAGCTTTCGCGGCGTTGCTCGCTCGTCTGTCTTTACTGAGTAGCATCGTCCGCGACATCATGCTCCCCATCTCCAAGGAATACATACGCAGCAAGCCAACTCGTTCCCGGTTGTCCTGGCTCTCTCGCCCCCATCCGCCCATTCGTCAGCAAGACGCCCTTGCCAACATCGCCCCGAGGTTCGAACGCCTGCTCCCAATCATCAACACCGCCACGACCCTAGTCTGGATCGTTGCCTTCGCGCACACCCAAGTCCAGCAAGTCGTGGATGACTTGGAGAGGTTGGGCAACCAGACCCAGACGCTGCTCACCGTCCCACCGTCCCCGAACGGCTGTCAGCTCCCGCAGGCTTGCATCAGCTTCCCCGGCGAGGCGTGGCATGCCAAGTCATGGGTCGCCGAGACGAATCATGGAGCGGCGAACGGGAGTGCCTGTGTTGTATGGTACCTGCCATCCATCGGTAGCGTCATCACCTCGTTTGAGAATCTCACAGCTTGGCTTCAGGAGGAAGTCAGTCAGAGCGAGGAGGATTTCACATGGCTGATGCAAGCAGAGCAGACATGGAATGGCTACTAGTTCTGCTCCACTGCCGCAATGGATGAAGCCGAGATGCGGTAAGGTCGGTCACCCGGGGAGGCAAGTCTGGTGTCAATAACTCGGCCCCGCGTTTGTCCATTCGGCCAGCTGCCTCTGGACCCTACTTCTCTTGGCCTTTCCCGCAGACATTATCGGATCTCGCGCGGCCACATCGTCTCAGCTTCCACGCCCCTTAGGTAGATTGGAAATGCTCCCGCATTTGGCTCTCGTGCCTCCACGTCCAACGAGATTTACGTCCCCCGCGGTCTGTCTACTGAATTCCTTGAACGCATAATGCATCAATTTAATTGTGTTGCTTTTGTCATATCCAAGATTAGCAATGAATGCCATCTTAATTGACCTCTTATTAAATATGTCTCTCTTCCCAAGTCTCCCACCCGTGTCAAGCTTTGGACCGGGTCCGCTCGTCGACTTTGGCCATCATCTGAACCCGTCCTCGGTCGTCAACTCTGTCAACTTCCACAGTCACCCAACACTCAGGGCCTGTTTGCGACTGAGCCAAGAAAAATGAAAAAGTGGAACATGTCGGTGGAACTACCGACCGATATTCCTGGTGATAGCTTCTAATCTAGCATGGCCTTCCAATCACACCTTTGTCCCCATTATCCTAGATTGTAGCGGCAGATCTTTCGGGGAATATGAAGATACTAATGAGCGGGGGGTTCAAATGGGGTTCAAGGCCAAGTCAGGAATTAGTTATCTCTCGGAGAAACAAACACTAATAGAGATAAAAGGCTCAGAACATCAGCCGTCTCGCACGGAATCTCGAGATACATGTGCTTCGTCGAGGTCACTAGACAGTTAAGATGAATAGCGGCGTTCGGCTTGTGATCGTGTTAGAACTACCACACATACTGGAGGTAAATGCTAGCTAGACGCAGATTATGTGTAGCAGCAATACGATCACTGTTACTTCATATAAGGACGCACTAAAAGAAAGGCAGAAGACTTTGCAGCAGTCTCAGGCTACCTCCTAGCATAATAAAGCTGAGGCGTGAGCGACTTGAGGACGCAAATCGGATGTTTAAGGCCAGAGGAATGGTTCATCAATCGCGCGTATGACAGGGTGGTCATCATTCAGAGATTGAGAGAATGCTATGATGAGCTGAAAACTACGGCCGACCAAAGATGATTCTGCATGTTGTTTCAACGGCTTTTACAGATGACAAAGTCTTCAAAATGAGATAGAGAGCGCTCATGTGCGCCCGCGTCTTAGGACTCGGACAACGATAAGGGAACACAGCAGGCGATGTTTAATTCGCGCTCTCTTCATATACCCCCATAGGTGGCCATAGAGGTTTCTCTGTGAGCCATCCTGGCCCTCGAATATTTCCCTGTGATAGTCATACAGCAGTCAACAAGGTGCGCCTCCAGGCGGCAAACTACGAAGAAAGAGTTAAGGAAGAAAGATTAGACGAGCGGATATTTGTTATAGAATTGGAGACCGTTGTAGTTGTTCGCATTGGCCATCCTCTCGCAAATGCCAACCTTGGAGGGACGATGGATTCTCTTGTGAATTTCAGGACAGCGCCTGGACGTAGTAGTACTCATTTTGAGGTGCCCAAACAGCTAACATATGCAATGCTTGTGTTGAAGAACTAGGCAGACGACGAATGCTTTTGAGAAATAACAGCTACGATGTTAATAGAGAGAAAAGGCTAGAACTCTCGCGTTGGAAAGGGGACCGAGTTTCTAAACTACGTCGATGCAGCAGGTTCTCCAGTGACTCCAACTATATTCTGGTCTTTCACCATTAGTTCAGCAGAAGCATAATCTGTATGACAGGTGTCAGCTGTGTGTGAAGGAATACGAGGAGCTTCTGTCTCATGCTCCTCCGCCTTCTCAGAAGGTCAATTACGACACTATCTGTCCTTAAAAAGAATCTAAGTAAGATCAAAATTGCTACTATGATGTTGGCTCGAAAGCTTGGTATTGTCTCTGCTTTAGTTACAGACTCATTACTTATTTTCCGCACTCTGCTTTACATCGTCGTCCTTCACATGAAGATTTTGCCACTTTGCGCCGCGGCAAATCAACATCCTTCAACTGTTCTCAAGGCCCACGAAGGCCTCATACAGAGGCTCGCACGTTCGTACATGAGATGTCTCGCCGATGCACCGAGTGAAATCAAACGAAAAGAGAGATGTAGATCACATGTTGCGATAAGGAAGCTTTCTACGGCAGCAATTCTGATCATTCGCACGGCAAATTTTACGGATCCTTTTTGACCTTGAAAGATATGGACGCAAGATTCACTATCGGGATACATGCAATATTCGGTTCTGGTGGGCGAAAGTATGCGCTGATATGACTGAGCTGCCAGAAGATCATACGGAGGATCGTGTCGCCGCACACCACGGAACCCCTTGCCGTCCCAGCGGCTCAATCTTGCGAAGCTCTGTTATGGCCCCCATCAAACGCGTCGCGGCGTCTCCGCAAATTTCAACTTCTAACTAAGGAAGTTGGCGGTCAAGAAGGAGAGAATGGTGTTCGCCAAAGCCGCTCAGAGGAAGAACACTTTCGATGAAAAATGCATGTTCCGTGCCACAACCGACAGATCCGGTGTCGAGGAGGCCCTGGCCGCTAACTCTATCAACCACTTATGCGAGGTTTACGTCAAGATCACAATCCCGCCCGCGAACGGCTTACAGACTGGAGCCGACAGCTTCAGCTTCAAGTTGTGAAGGCTTTAGAAAAGCCGAATCTTACGCCGCTAGTCTCCGCGCAACTCTGACAGAACCCCGGGTAAAAATGTGGGTCATGATGATGGTTCGCGGGGTCGGGTCCGATTGGCATGTGGGGCGGGTCCCGAAAGGGCCGCCCAGCAGGCATTTGGGCCGGCAGCTGTCAGTCCGTAACAGCTACCATCAAATTCCATGCATACCCATGGGCTGGGACGGTGTGAGATCTAGACAGCTGAATGAATCAGTGTGTTGCAGTCCCTGGAGAGGATACTGGTTCCGAGATATATCCAGACATTACTGCGTAGTCGTTACCTCTTCATTCTGGATATTTAATTCACTATAGTTGGAACCAAAACGTAGCAAAGCTCAGTTGTCTTTAGAGGCTGCCATGACCTCTGCTTTTCTGATTTCTTTAGACTTGGTTATCCCTAGCGCTACATCAGGGAAGATAGATTAACGAACATCTGAAAAGCACCTTAATCTCGCCACATGTGCTAGACCTCATATTGCTCGGCCCTTGATTCCCTTCATTCCCAATATTGGTTCCTGCTTTGAATCTATCTGTCCGCAAGATAGTATAGCTCACTCTGTCCCGATATCACCAACAATACGAATCTTAGTACGTACTTATTTGAAGTGGTATTTGACTTTGCTGGGTTGGCCCAAATCGCGGGATTCAGACAACAAATTTTCTGCGATTGTAAATATCTACAAAAGCCCCTCTAGGGTGAGAGCTAAGACGTCGCCAAGGCAGATGATTATGTCGTGGTTCATATACTAGCGAGCGATGACTACCATGGTGTTCCAGAGGGCCTCGAAGACGGTGGTCCAAGCAGCGTCGTAGGGGTTGCCCGTCAAAGGGGTTGCCCGTCAAAGGGGTTGCCCGTCAAAGGGGTTGCCCGTCAAAGGGGTTGCCCGTCAAAGGGGTTACCCGTCGAAGGAAATGGAGATGATGACAATATCGAGAACCCAGCGTGTAATAATCACAACTCGGCTTCCTCTTATGTTCTACGCTAATGCGCTGGAACACATAATTGATCTAACTCAGACCCTGGATAGTTCGCTAGCCGCTTCTACGTCATCTGTGGGGAACAACGTAATCAAGCAAGAAGAAAAGTATGCACCACTGCAGCACCACCTCTGCCATCGTTATCACGCTGATCCTGCATTGCTCACTGGTATGAGCTCTAAGACACCGCGCAGTAATTGAAATTTCCTTTTCAAATTGAGAAGGTGCGGAACATCGTTGCAGTTGGTGGCATTGACACCGAGGCTCGGGGGCACAAGATGTTCTTCTCTGGTTTCACTCTTTTTTTGGGCCCCTCAAGGAGACACCAAGGTACTCGTCAAAGCAACACCAGCTTTAGGCAGAGTAGGTCGGTGGAAGGCCATCACTGATTCCATTCGGCAATGGCCGCACTAAATACTGACCACATTCCAGAACAACACGGGATTTGCGAAGCGGACTGCAAACGTTTGTAGATTTGCGCTGCTGATTGCTGAGTCCGAACGATCATTCCTGGAATCCGTGAGACGACATGATACGTCGCAGAGGGCAACACTTGGGCAAAACTCACGCGGCTGTCATTGTTCTCCTCGTAACCGTGCCTGTGGAGCGCTTCACCGACCACGGCCAGAGAGACTAGAGAAGACGAAACATCATGAGAGACTGTACACACATCTCCACGCGAATTGCCTAAGCGCAAACCTGAAAGCAGTATTTGCTGGGACGACCAGCAGTCAAACACCCTTGGCTCTGTGGATACACTTCAGTATACTGAAGCCCCTTTCTTCCGCCGAGACCTTGAAATACTCCTCTCATCAACACAGATTCAAGGGTGGGACACATGTTGATCCAGGACTAGCACTAGTACCTATGCGATGAGGACCTTGGGCGCACCCAACATGTCACCGATAGCGGGCTTTTTGATTCGAGCCTTCTTTCTAGCTTAGCTTCTACCCCCTTACGAAGCCACGTCGTACTTAGTAGCTGACCCATTCGTGGCGCCAACATTCCAAAGGGTCTCTAGTTCTTAAAGCTCGCTGCCATATACGGCGCATTATTTATTAATCTTAACATTGCTGAAAACTAAACTGAAAGTTCTCATTCACTAGCGGTCATATATTTACAGCAATTCTCACGTTTAATGCGACTTCATAAGCTGACTGCTTAATCTTCAGCACTACGCGCAATCTAAACTACGCCTTTCTGAATTTTAGTAGTCCTAAACAAGCAAGGAAAGCTTGAAGACCGGCGTGAGTGCTTGTTGAGGCGGATGAAGAAGCTTGCTAGTAGTGGTCGCCTTGAACGCTGCGGGTGAACATATTGGCTAAGATGGGCCCGTATCGCAATTGGAAAGGAGTCTTTTTCAACTTCGCCAAGGTCGCATCTCTGCAGCTGGATGAATTGCGGATATAGAGATGACATGACGGTAGAGAGGAGGAGCGAAGATCTTGAGAGACCATGATGTTGAGTTGGAGCATTACGTGCCAACTCTCCATCCATCTCAGTAGACATGTAACGGGAATCTAAGTTTTCAGACATTCAGGTCCTTCCCACTGCTCTGCAGGAAAATGCGCAGGTTGTGAAAAAATGTCGCATTTTAGCAGAGTGCAGACGTCTAGCTGGGTATCGAAGACGACGACGGGGGGTTTTAGGGTCAAATCACAGACATGAAACGGAGCGAGGTGCAGGTTGGTGTCCTTGTTCTTCCTGATCACCATCTTCGGTAGGATGCATCAATCATCAACATCATTGCGTAATTGCGATCAAGAAATCCTGTCTGCATCGGCAATTTAACACGAAGGTAAGATAGAACCAGACAATGAATGGGAACTTGCGTCTTTCAATTAATGTAGAAATGCTCTTTGTGCTGGAGGGAGATTTATGGTTGCGATGGAAACCGTAAGAACAGGAAGTGGGTGCCCTGGTGTCGCGAAAATCTCAGCAGAAATCTCAGCGGAAACCCTGCGCCCACAGACAGTTAGATGCGCACTTTGCAGTGCTTTTGAATTCTGGCCTACAATTATTATGCATTCCCATATTCTCCGCTCAAATAGAATGGGGAGATTGCTTGTTACTTTCTGCCCTACTTGGAGCGGCGTGGCCAATATTTCCCTGCCCCTCTTTGCCACAGTTTCTTTAGTTGTTTCCCTAGAAAGCTGTGGCATGGTGAATGTGTTTTCTGAACTGAGGTTAGAAGCCTAGATGAGCCTGTGTACCTCATACAATCGTGATGGTCCGAATTTAGACCGCGCAATCACGGTCTGCTGGCTAGCGGCATTCTAATGGCGAACATGATGCTTCCTTTCTTAGCTATAATTGATGTTAAGTCTTTGACTGATCCCGCGGGCGCGCGACTTTTACCAAGTATTCTGAGCGTCTTGTTCAAGATGTGGCTGCTCGTGTTCACATCCATCGAAATAGCGTCTTCTGGGACGTCAGGAAACAACATTGACACCGTCTCAGCCCGAACTCTACCATCCCGATCAATTCTGTCGCTGTGTCTCAACTCCTGGTCGACGGCTCCGGCATTCTATGTAGCCCTTCGGAAACAGCCGTGTTGGAGTCCGGGAGGTTGAGCCACCGGCGCCTGTTGAAGCTCATTTGTATCAGGACGGGCTCGAAACAGCGCTTCCCAACCGCATACATTTCGGAGGTAACGAAGAATCGGCATCGTAGTATCAAGTCGCGAAGATGAGATTACCATAAGATATAACAGACCGTGTCTTGGGGAAGTGTTGGACTGCATTGGACTTTCGGTCGTGGAAGTCCCAACGCTGGCTATGCTGCATGCTTCTTAACGTCTAGCCTTTTCCGCCTGGTGACAGAGAGATTCTCGAGATAGAATCCCAGAAACGGAATATGTACCATTTTCCGGCCGCACGATGCATGGAGTGGGGACCCGGACTATTTGCGGAAGAAGCAAGTGAACAAGCCCGCTAAGTTTGATGCGATCAAGAGCGGGAGGGCTGGATATAAATTTACGCAGTTTCCGTCTCAGCCTTCTTGTGGCAGAAGTCGTTCAAACTTTCCAAGACTCTGGTGAGACATTAGGATGCCAACCTCCATGATCAAGTCTGATATTTCTCCAAAAGCCGATTTGCAGGAGGTATTTCTGGACAAGGAAACTCGGCGTCATTTAGATTTCTGCCTTAAAGCTCTCAGCGCTGTGGCGACTTGCTCTGTAGATGAGAAGAGCAGAGGTGGAGATAGCGTCGACTGGATATTCGGCATGCGTGGGATTTGTATGCGCGCGCTATTGCACTTGTGGGTGTCTTTTTTGCTGAAGATGAGAAAAGAACGATTCGTCGTTTGGCGCAAGTATTGGCAGGCCTAGACTGATTAAAACTATAATGGCTGGGGTCTGCGTTGGACTGAGCATACTGAAGCGTCTACTCTCTCTGAAGCCTTTAGATCTGGACTTTACCTGTATTAGTCACACGGCCATACGAAAAGGGACGTGAACTGATCGTTCGTTCACAAAGGAAATATCAGCGGGATTTGCTGGCATCCTACATCGCTCGATCGCTGATTGGTCGTGGGGGGTCACTCAGCAGGTGCGCGAAGACAGTCCGTCTGAGGTCTGTGATTATAGAATGAATTTTTCCATCCATGCTTCAATAATGGTTGAGTTAGAAATCGCGGAAGATGGCGGGAAAAGATAACAGATGGTGATATATGTACTGCTTGTCAGTTGCTTTTGAGCCGAAATTCGGCGGCGTCATATTGATATATTGTGGGTGAACGGAAAGGCCTTGCGAGGATTGCTGATGTCGTGGCCGTGAGCAGTTTGGACAGGTCAAGCATGCATGGTTAGCCTTCAGTTAACTCACATGGTTTCGAAACTTTCTAGGTACTTCCGGAACTGAATAGTATGAAGGCGGGAGGACAGTTTGCATATCATACTGCATAAAACGGAAGAACATACCAGTATCTGGGAATAGGCAGATGATAAAAGTCAAATATCAGTAATTCATAACTTTCACATACTTCTCCTATGTCTGCTCCTCCTATGCCTGATTCTCTGGTACCTGAAACCTGTCTTACGGCCATGCCACATGGGTACCAATGATTCAGATCCAATCCATCCATCGCTCTGAACGAAGTATCACTTTTTGATCCAGGTTCAACGAGCTCTGAAGCCAATGATGGGACTAACGATATCAGGCGATTATTGACCACTCCTAAGACCGTATTCTGGCGGCCTGACTGTCAA
Source organism: Colletotrichum sp. SAR 10_71 (assembly GCA_025327135.1). Classification (NCBI taxonomy): domain Eukaryota; kingdom Fungi; phylum Ascomycota; class Sordariomycetes; order Glomerellales; family Glomerellaceae; genus Colletotrichum; species Colletotrichum sp. SAR 10_71. Next base: position 81,836 of record JAKMWS010000069.1, read on the forward strand.
CATTCATCTCAGGGCAAGCATTCGAATCTACGGCCCTCACGTTCAATTCAGTCGGTCGTGTTTGATCAGCGCCCGGTTCTCTGATTTTGCGCACGGTTTGGTGGCCACACATTGGTCGTGGAGGAGATCAATTGCTCGATTGACGACAGGTTACACGCTGAAGACTTCATGGGATTGGTAGTGTACTTAATCACAACAGCTGACTGATCATGATCTTCGTACGCGTAGGGGGGCTGTCGATGTAGGGTACTGACCAAATAAAGGCCAACAATTTTAGTTGCAATCACACAGCTTGGCCTGTGCAAAAGGACCTGTATTGAGATATTTTATCCTTTTCCATCCCACCTGACTCTTGAAGGCAGTTTGATAGTAGTACGTTGGAATTTTGCTTAGAGCTTTCTGCTCTTCTGGTTGTGAGAAACGTCGGGGGAAAGCCATTCCTAGTGGAGCAGTCCTTTCTCCTGAGGTGGCGTTCGCAGCCCTTCGCTGGAAGGCTTGGCAGAAGCGTCTCCAGACCACGAGAGCATTAGTGACCCGTTTGGCCCTAAAGTGATGGGCCCTGTTACGTGCGGCCAGCGGAAGCCTGTTGGGCACTTCACTGTTATTCCATCAGCAGCAAGCAATGCCTTCCTGCAGAATGTGGAGCGACGTGATCTACGTGTCAGTATTTCACGTCTTTGAGTCTGTTGGAGTGCAGAATCCTTCACTAGCTTGTTTCCAAGCTCCGTGGACCATCACGGCGAGTCCCCGACAGCACAGTTCAACTTGTGATCTAGATCCCAAGACCAGCTATGGGTCTGAAAGCGAACTACTCGATGTACGCATTCCCGTCCAGATGACTGGTTTTCTGAAGGCCCCCTCCGTGAATAGAAGCACCGTTCTTACCTGACTCCTACGTGACCGGTTGTCCTCTTCAGTCACAGCACAGATCAGGCAAACCTAAAGCGGAACTTGGGCGGGTTGTTGAACGTGTGGACTTTGCCGGCAATATTCTTCTGAAAATGGAGTCATTGGTGTCGCCGCTCGTGTAAATCCCAGTTCGATCTTTGTTGCACCCACTGGTGGTGGCTAGGTGTAGTATAGAAGTCTTCCATCTTATCGCTTTGCTCCATGACCAGGCAACTACTCAGGCCAGTGGGTTTGGCTGAGAGCGCAATATCTGCCGTCTCTTTTGGTCTAGGAATTTAGGAATTTGAGGCCTGAACATTTGGCAGCAGAAGGCGGTGCACAAGATGTTTCTCCTCGTGGGTTGAGAGGGCATCAACAAGAAAGCGCCTTCGTCAAGCTAGGATGAATCCATGACTAGAAGACATGGCGAAACGGAAGACTCCGTAAGAGGCTTGTTGGCCAAGTGCTTGATACGGAGCTTGGAGTGAGATTGGCAGGAAACTCAAGCGGTTACGACTGCTGCCCGGGCGCAATCAAGGCTTGTAGGTGTGGTGCACTGTAGAGCGGATTGCGGGGACGGAGCTGCACTGGCGGTGGTGACCAAAAATGCGTCTTATCGATCGGAGGGGATTACTCTGCTGTGACTTGAAGGTTATTTAAATGACAGATGGAAGTTGTGCGTCAGACCAGGATCGCAAATAACTTACTTACAAATGGAGGTGTACTGGGATCGTCTCGGCCGCGCCACTAGAGCGCTGGACCAGATCGCCCCACCGCTGGGGTGTTGTAGTGGGAAGCATCATAGGCAGCCGTGAGCGCAGCTAGAGGGAGGACCGAAGTGTCAGGGTTTTAGCAGTATTGTTACCTCTCTTCGTAAGATGTTCCTCCCTCTGTGAAGGTAAGTGCATATGCTTGCAGAGTAAAGATGTTGTGGGACTCAGATTAGACTCGATTTGCCTCGTTAAGAAAAATGTACCACCTGATTTCTCTTTTCATTCTCAGCTGGTGAAATCTATTCTACGTTGCAATAAAGAATCACTAAACCGGTGATGGGGCGAGATAAGGGCCTCATGGGAGCTTGCCTGCGTTGGCGCGCGAAAGTAGTTGACTTCTTACCGTCTTAGTCTGTCGTCAGCTTCGAAGCTGACGGCGACTCATTCTAGCTGGTGATCAGCCCACGCTCCAGATTCTATGCCTAGATAGCCAAATGCCGATGTCCAAAAACGTGGCGAACGGTGTGATGATGAGGAAACGCAATGCGATTTTCTTAATTAGTCATTTTCTGTCAATTCGAGGCTTTTGAACCCTGAAAGCCAGATTCTCAAGAGGCATTCCGTGCATTTACTTACGAACTCATAAGCTGGGGCTACCCGAGGCCTGTACAAACTTGTTCCCCAAAGATCTCTCAGTATTCCATGCCATTTTCAGTACATTTAACAACAAGTGGGCGGGTATCACTGCCCACAGCTCGGTGTTTTAACCGAAGTCATTTGAAGACGTTGCATGGAGATTCCCAGAATGATCAAGGGTGCCGAGCTCAGCGTCCAATCAACAGTAGTAGGGGTTGCAACTCGGAGTACCAAGTGTGTTTTTCAAGTCCCGGCGGATCTCATTCACCGCAGAGAGGCCGTCCCGACACATTCGACTGTGACAAACGAGCAGGTTTGCTTTTCAGGGTGGAGCGTTTCGCTCTAGTGGGATGAGGTGCCGCTCTTCCTATCGGCAATTGGGCAGGCAACAGAAAGTGCTGCACAATGCACTATTCAAACGGGTTAGCTAGATAGGTAGGGGAATTTAAAGCTGTAGCAGTGGATGCGAAGGCGCAGGAACGCAGGATTAAGGTTTCAGGCGCAACTCGTTCGTTGAAAAGAAGATGACGCCGATTATAAGTCAGTCTGCAGAACGGATGTTAGACACAAATCCGTAGTATCAGGGCCTCTGTTTCATGAGCCTGAGCAGCTGGTACAGGATCAGCTCAGAATTAAACACAGGTACAGCACGAGGCAATTCCGAGGCGGATCATGCAGTTAGTTTGGGCAACGCAAGTCGACATCCGTCGTTCTTTGAACTTCAACCTCCATTGCTTGGCCAAGAAGAGTTGGAGAAAGTAAATGCACAGTACCACACAAACATCGACCAGGTCAAAATCCATCTATCCATTTTCGTAATGAAACATGTCCACACTGCCAGACACCCAAGTCCCCGACGCGCTTGTCCAGCCTTAACCCTTCAGAACGCAGAAGGAGGCCAGCATGCCAACCACAGAGCGGATGATTCCAACGGCGGTGATTTCGGAGCAGCACTCACGCTCACAGAATCACACGACGAAGATTCGACTCAAGAGCCCCAACAATAAGATCATCCCAGATCTTAAGAGACCATCAAATCCCTGGTTAAGGAAACGTTGTCACCAAGGTAAACATTCGGCCGCAGCCCCCTTCGACAGCCGTCCGGAACTTTTGCGGGCTAGTCCTGAACTATTTCAGTGACGAATCCCACGAGCTGGCTGCCATCTTGACCTAGGAAGCCGTTAGTTCCGCATACAAGGGCACAGACAAGACCGCCGCTCAGCTGATCTCATCCAAGGCCAGCTCCATCCTCTTCTCCAGAAGCTCGTACTACTTGGGGAGAAGTCTCTTATCCCGACTGGAAAATAAAAGTGGCTTCAAGCGATTAACTCACCACTAGCAGTTTGGTTTCACAAATCTCATAGTTTAAGTTCAGGGTCGTCTTCGGCCGGCGCCGGTATTTTGCTGTCGTGAATCGGGCGCCCGCCGGCGCCGTGTGGGGCCTGCAAGCCGGGGGCTTCCGGGGAGTCTAGCCCAGGCAACATGCCAATTTAGTTGAGAGGCTTGGTTCCCATTCAAACGCAAGAACTGGCGCTGCGTCGGGCTTATTCCACAACGCTGAACCATGTGCGCAAGGTCTTGACGAAATCTTCACCTGAATGTTTCCATTAGCACAGGGCCCATAACGCTTCGTCTATGGCCCTGCCAAAATGCAAAGGGCAAGTACAAGAACCTTTTGTTTTGGGCGTTGCCAACCGTGACGTTGGCAGTCGTTCACCAAGGCGTCGTCCATAGAGCATGGAGCCGCATGCCCATGTCTTCCAAAGTTTGCCGAACCTCTATCTTCTGGCCTTGCACCGTCGACGCGCTCTTCCTTGTGTAGAAGGCCCAAAGGGCTAGACGTTGAGAAGCCTAGGTTTTGCGGTATTAAGACTGGTGCTGCATAATCGACTTCTCCAGCATGATGGTAGATGTTGAAGCCGCTAGAGGCAGCAGCTGATGATTGGATGGGTAAGGTTTACACGATTACGGATTGGTGTTGGTTGGCGTAGTTCCTAGTAAGTCATGGTGGATGCGAGCGATGCTCAATAAGACAGTTTGGGGTTCAACAGTTGCATCATGCGGCAATGGGAGTATATGTCTTGCGCGAGAGATACAGCGGTATGGTGCCCGGCGCTGCAGCGCCGGCCACAATGCCCCACACCGGAGCCGGTACGCTGGGTAGGTACCTAGGGCATTGACTAGCTTAGATAAGCAAGCAGCAAATTGTGCCAGGAATGTGGTACATTTCTGCTGCTGATTAGGTAAGCCCAGCATGTACCACACCGCGGCTGCTTATGTTATGCTGTGCTCCACCTAGAAATCAGTTGGAAAGTAAGTACGTATCTTCGCACCATTGGAGTGCCTTACCTAATCAGCACGCCCCCCCAGCCCAGCAGCGAAGGTGACGCTCCACTGCACCACAACCCCGGAGGAGGCCCGGCCCGCAGCGATTCCAGCCCGTCCACCTGAGTATGTCACAAATGGGCCACTTGCCATCGCAATCGTTCTTCGGTCGAGACGGCTAGGCGGCATGTCTTCTGTAAAGGGCCCATCATGGCTTGTGCAAGACGGTAGTCGGTCGGGCCAGCCGGGCCAAGTCTTTACCGTTTACGTCAGGGGTCGGCCACACCCACTTTGCGCCTGCGCGCCCCAGCGTTTGTAGCTAGATTAATGAAGCCACCTCACGCAGCTGGCGAGGAACCTGATGGCTTGACGCGCCCTTTCGCTGTTTGATGGGCTGACAGATGTCCTCCCCACGCCTTTGATCTCCTTTGGTCTACGTGGTGTCTCCGGGCTGGAGGTTTCTGCTATCAGATGATTCTGGACGCGGACTTGCAATTGATAGACACCTTTGTGAACTCCACCTCTCCGCAGTCTCGACCAGGCGCTTCGCGTAGTCTTGCCAGCCCAAGCCGAGTTTTGGGACTTGGGCTTCGGCTAGGTTTTGAGCGATTGCGATGATACGCGCCACCTAATCTCGATCGGGCTGTTCGCCTCCTTGGGCAAGCGGCAGGTCCTTGCGCGGGGCTTCGAATCCCGTCCAGCTGTCGATAGTTGAAGAGAAATCAAAATTCGAAGAGACGTCAAACGACGCTTGGTCTCCGTCATGTTCGAAGGCGAGAGTCTGACTACCGTCATTGTCCTCGTCGTCGCTGGGCATTGCTTGGGTGTTGTTGGCACTGACGTCGTGCGCCGCGACCGAGGGCGTCTCATCAAGGTCTACGACGGACATGTGGTCATTTTCGGCCGCTCGACGGTTGTCGGAGGATTCCAGGCCGTCGGGATAGATGTCGGCGTCGCCGTCGGTAGGATCCTGTTGAGAAACATCACGTCGGCTATGTTGTTACTGCAGTTGGGGTTGATTGGGGATGGGACGTGTGGTTGTGCGAGGTCGGACGTGATGTGGGTCAGTCTCATACAGTCGGAGGGTTGCCAAGGACATCGCTTCCGGTCCAAATGTAAGGCACCCATACTAACATGCTGCCTTCCTCAACAGAGCTTGTCTGGGCAAAAGTGGAGGTTTTCTGGCTAATGAGAGAGGTTGTGTGACACACAACCTTGAAGGGAGGAAGGAAGGAGGGAGGGAAAGTACTGGAAGGAAGGTTGTGGGCTTGCGTCGGGGAAGGTAGTACCAGACTTGGCCACTTGCACTGGCACCCTGCTGCCCTGGTTGGGGATGCCCTCAAACCGGCTTGACAGCCGTCCCCGCTATTGATTGTCATGACGCAGATCCGAATTCGACGGTTTTGCTGATTCTTCTAACAATGTTCCGCCCTCTGGAATGGACTTGTTCAGCTCAAAGTAATGATGTCGCAAAAGCCTTGTCTAGTGCGCGACAATCACACACCCTTTTTCGCTCCAAGTGCCCGGTCTCGGCCCCGCTTGATTTGGAGCAACTTACAAGAGCTGATGACGGCAGACCGCCTTGTGAATCGACGCAGTTTTTAGAACCGACAGTCATAGCTCACGTTTTAGCGGTACTTCAAGACCAAGACGAGCCTTGCATGTGTCGCAATCTGTTTTCTCGGCTTCGTTACAAAGCTCCTACCACGGCTTTCCCTTGGGACAATCTGGGCGGTCGTCCCGGCTCCGTGTCACATCATGCGCGGATCTCTCCAAGCTTGATCTACAATGCATGTCCCTTTCCCTGATCTCTGAGCCTCCAGCCTTGTTATATGCCAATAGGCGGCTGTGAACATTGCTGATCTTTCGACGAGGACTGAAATGGGAAGTAAGCACTTTGATACCAGGGAACCCGTAAGACGGCTTCCACCCTGAGCGTGTACTTCTCCCTGACCCCCGCGACAGCGATGCCCACGCTATCGCGTATTCGTAGCTCGATGCATCGAACAAGGGTCGGGACGGGCCGAGCCGAAGTCATGGATTACAGGACGATGTCATCGGATGAAACGGCCATCCATCCATCCACACAGACGAAAAGTCGTTGGGACACACGTGAACAAAAAGGCTACCAATCGCAAGCACCCACGGACTTCCACCGCTGCGAGTTGAGGCCAACATTTGCAGATTTGCCTGTATTCCCGCGTGCCGCCCCAGTGTCGAGCTAGTGTTACTGGGGGCCGAAGGCGGATGCAAGGTTGTTGTCAAGTCCGGCAAAAGGCCATCATAATCGAGCGAGAGGTAAAGTGAAGCAGAAGGGCTAACAATGTCACATGGACCGCGGGAGCTGTTTAGGAAGAGGAGATGTTAAGGGAGACGTCGTTAAGCATGACCACAGCCCACGGGGAACAGGTGGATGGTTGTTGTGTTATGTCACCCACCCCTTCCTTAACCCTCTGTCTAGCCTGCGAGCTCGTCTGCCAGATGTGGGGATGTGTGGCACACAACCTCTCTCATTGATCACACAACCTCAGCCAGATGTGGGGATACCTGCCAGACAACCTCTCTCATTGGTCACACAACCTCGGATGTGGGGATGTCTGCCAGACAACCTCTCTCATTAGTCACACAACCTCGGATGTGGGGATGTCTGCCAGACAACCTCTCTCATTAGTCACACAACCTCGGATGTGGGGATGTCTGGCTGGTACGTCCCTCTTGTGAGATGGTACTCAGCCGGGCCCGGGCCTGAGGGCTGAATTCCGGCCCGAATCCCGTCTTTACGTAAGGGATCGGCCACACCACTTTGTAGATTCGGACGCAGCGTCCAAGCCACTGTGGCTTCGGACGCACCAGTTTAGCTGCGTCCGAACCAGCCACACCAGTTTGGCTGCGTCCAGGGACCGCGCGCCCGGCGCTCGTAGCCAGATTAATCAAGCTACTTCACGCACCTCTAGTGCCTTCCCCACGCTCCAGCTTTCAACATTGTCTGGCAGACAACCTCTGCCAGACATGGATCTCAGGCAGGTGCGTCACCTTGGTGGCCGTGTCTGCACCTCGCTGCCTGCAGCGCCTGGTGGACTTTCACCCCCACCTTACTCACCTTACCCAGGGCCAGTATGTTCCTTGCTATTGTTCATGCAACACGGCGCGATGTGACCTGACGCGGGCGTGGAGGTTTAGGAGATGGATACTTTTTGCGTAAAGTTATTTTCAAGATTATGTAGTTCATGCTGCTGCCGCTGCTGCTCAGCGTCCCCATCCACGTTAGCACGTCTCGTGTTTGCAGATGCAAATGACTTGGTCGCAGTCTGCACCTTGACGGGCACGCCTTACAATTTGAAGATGACGTGTTCATCAGGTACGTATCTTCGGGTTGCATAGCCACTGCGGGGTGGTGGTTATTCCAGGTGCACCTGCAGTCGAAGAAGGCCCCGCCCTTTAGTGCCTGCCCGGAGTGGCATACCAGTGACATGACTGGCCAGCCTTAGGATACCGCTGGTATCATAAGAGCAGGCCAGTCAGAGGGTAGTACACTAGCGGAAAGTGCGAAAACTGCCAGTTGCTCCAAGCACAAGCTGCTGATTTGATCGCTGGACCTGTTTCTGACGAAAAAACTGACGATCCGCCCACGCTGCGGCGGGGTGCCAAGGGGTGGGAGGGCGAGCTGGGCTCTGAAGTCGCCCCAGTTTTGGTACGCGACCACGCACGCGCCGGTGGCCTCGGCGACCCGGTTCTCCCGGTTGAGCAGGATCGCGTCATCGTACCCGAGCCGCCGCGCCTCGATCCGGGCGATGCGCGCGACTACGTATAAGTTGGCGCTGCTCTTGACGCGGGTCGGGAGGTTGGCGCCGGCACGAGAGCCGCGATATAAAGAGATAGGTACTAATGACGCCACAAGAAAGAGACACTTCCACGGATCGTTCGAATTGATGGACAAAGACAGAGGGTAAGGTCGGGTACTGCCAGTACATCGCGTTGACGAACGAGTCGTCCGCGGTCGGACGCGCCACCGTGATGCCCAGCGCGCGCACCATCGCCTGCCCGTCCTCCTGCGGCGAGCGCAGCTTCATGCCGACCGAGGCGGCGAAGTCGGGGTGGTCGACCAGGGCCTCGAGCGTCGGACGGATCCGGGTGTCGTTGGCGGTGTAGGCGGCGGTCACGGCGGCGACGAGCGAGTCGGACGGGTCGTCGCGGACGAACTTCACGCACAGCCGGCGGGCGATCCGCGCCGCGGTCTGGGGGTGGCGGGCCAGGTGGGAGAGGTAAGCCATCGTCACCGCCCGACCGTCCGCCGCGGTGTTGGCGCTGGTGAACCCCTTGACCGAGACCGCCTGGGTGTCGTGCCAGGTCGTGTCGTGGAAGGCCTTGAACGCCGGCCACAGGTCGACGCGGTAGCCGGTGAGGATGCGCGCCGAGGCCTTCACGTCGTCCTCGGAGTAGTTGCCGACCCCCACCGTGTGCAGCTCGAGCAGCTCACGACCGAGGTTCTCGTTGGGGCCGCTCTTGTTATAGCGCGCATCGTACTTGCGCGAGACGTTGTTGTTGAGGTTGATCCCCATGGCGGGGTGGGTGATCGCGTTCTGCAGCAGCGCCTCGAAGCTGTACAGCGCGTAGGTGCGGATGACCTTGTCGTAGTCGGCGCGGGCGTAGGCTGCGGCGTCGGCGCTGATTGGGATGTGCAGCAGGTTGGACCAGAAGTCGACCATCACCTCCTGCAGCTGGCGTTGACTGTTGAGCTGGCGGTAGACCGCGCGGCGGCTGAGGTCGGCCATCACCTTCCAGGTGCCCTCGACGTCGTTCTTCTGGCGGAGGTAGATCTCCTCGGAGGTGCGGCCCAGGTAGGCGAACTAGCTGTCCACCTGGTCGCCGGCTGGGTTGGCCAGCGCGGGTGTGAGGCCGGCTGAGAAGTGGCGTACGAGGTGCTGCTCGCCCGCGCTGAGCGCTGGGGTGGGGGTCACGACGGGCGTGGATGAGGTCGTTGGAGTGGTCGTTGGGGTGGACGTCGGCCTCGTCGTCGGCGTTGAGGTTGGCTTGGCCTTCGCTACGGTCCGGGCTGCGGGCTTCGGCGTGACGGTGCGCCGCTTCGCCGTACGTCGTGCGCGACGGCCGCAACCGGTCGAGCGGCGGCGGGCGCCTGAGTCTTCTGACAACAGTCCACTCAACACCTCACGACCAAGTCCAGGGATCAATACGCAAGTGCCTCGCGTGACGCCGAATCGGAAATCTGTCTCACCACAAGTCGCAACACCAAATAGTGCTGGAAGCGTTGGCATCCCATTTTCGCCTGACAGCTATGACGTGCACAATCCAAACGCACGTCAATCGACGTTGCCGACCGGCAATTCACCGCATACTCCTTTTCAAGTGAAGCCTGGATCAGCTACAATGCCTCGTGAAGGATCATCGGGGCCTATTGTAGGCTGGCATGGCCAGGAGATTGATCCTTCTGATCATCTTCTGGTGGACTCGTGGGCACCTGAGCCAGAGAAGAAGACGCCTACCAAAACTTATGGTTTTGGGAAAGAACGCGAGTTCGGCCCTCGTAGCGCTCAGAATTCTGAGAGCCGTCACTTGTCGAAAGACACAGTCGTCAATGTACGATCGAGATCCAACACGCAGTCGCCACAGGAGGAGCAGTCTTCGTTTAGGAACAAGCTGCAGAAGAAAATCACTGGCCGAAGTCCAATTGAGCCGCTTAAGGAGCGACGTAATTACAACTCGGCCTCTGTACCCGATCCGTACGCGCAGAACGACTACAGTCCTGCTTTCTGCCAGTCTACCTAACGAGAGTGGATATGGTGGGTATGCTCCGCCGAGTACTTTACCCAACGACTCGTTGGCGCGTGAGATTTCGAACATCGACATCGGATCCGGGCGATATAGTCGAGGTGGTAGCGTGCCACCGCCAACATCATATGTGCCTGTTCGGAGTCACAAGGATAGGCGTACTTTCTATTGATCGCGGTGTCCCGATCACAGCTTGGATGGTTGCTGAACGTATAACAGGAGCTGGCGTTGTTTAAGATAGCTGTGGTACGGATATGGAAGATAGAGAATAGATCGTATGGGAGCAGGCTGAATCGCAGCCTTCCCGTTGTAGTATTGAACTCACTTATCCACGAGTCATGATCTTTACATGTCTGTCTTATGGACCTCATGCCTGTGCTATGCTTCCGATCGATGGAATTGCCACATTGCAGATGCCCTGCTCATCCTTGGTTGAACCATTATCTGATGTTCTCTCTGACCTCGTCACTCCCTGGGTTGGCTTGCGCCTCCATCTTCGCCTTGTCTTCTGGGCCGCCCGGACCCTCGAAGTCACCAGCTTTGTAGAGTCTGAGAAACAAACGGGTCAGCATGAGCGACCTTGAAGATAGGAAACTTTACAACTTACTGTCCTGTCTTCGGGCTGACGCCGCCGCCTTCTTCGGCTGGGATGTCTCGGTTGCTGCCAGCGCCAGATGCTGCAGAGCCGATCGTCACTTCTGAGCCGGGAAGTTTGTCTTTGACGGATTCGTCGACACCAGACTCCTGTTTTGAACAATCAGTTTTACACAACAATCCATTTATTCAATAACAATAGGACTGACGAGTGTGCTGTTGCTACCTCCGCTGACAGGTGGCCCGCCTTGCTTTGCTGCCGTGCTGTTGAGGTCTGCCGCCGCTCGCTTGGCGATCGTTGATGGGGTCTTGGTTCTCGTATTCTTTCGACATTGTGGTCTGTTTTTATGATTTGCAGTGATGTGAAGTTGATTTAGTGAGGTTCAAAGAAACTTCTGAAGAGCTTTAGTTAAAGGTTATTTAGCTCGTTTGACGTGATGTCATCAGTGTGTAATTCTCAAGACGATCTGATGGTCATATGCAGGTACCGTTCAATGCACGTGCTTCCCATATGCTGTGATCGATAGGAGAACGATTTCTAGTTTGTTTGATGTCTGCGACGACTACTCGTCGCTTCTTGCGCGGTTTTCAATGTGGTCATGTATCTTACTTGAAATTTGCATATTCTGAGGTTGTGTTTCGCGATTTGGACTAGATGTGACCAATATGCAAAAGGGTTCACATATAAGATTACTGATGTACTCGCCAACAAGGCACTGTAACGACTTGAAAGCATACGAGAATTATCCTCAGACAGTATGGAATGCGTAAAAATGATTTGTAGTCTCCCATTCCGTTGTCCCGTGGCGTGGTATCGCGTGGTCCTAACCCCAATCAAAACCCTAGTACTTTCACGTGGACCTCTCCATCACCGATTGATGAATGTCAACATAGGAACTGTCACGGGGCTAAGGAGCCCAGGAAGTATTAGCAAAGAGATTGCAATTAGAATAGTCTCAGCGGCTTGCAGCACATAATACACAGACTGATGGTGGAACATGTTTCATTAAAGCGATTACAATACACTTTTCGTTGTGAGTCTCCGTAAGCGATGGCGTTCTCCGACCATATTATTACACACGCATTATCATCCAGCGCCTTGCCATTATGCGTGCTGAGCCAGCGGACTAAGCACTTTGGGTATCCTGTCCAATTATCCTTCCTTGTCCCATGCAGTTTTCCCTGTCGTACAAATCGTATCGTCGTTATATTCATCGTATCAAGGAGTCAGTCGACCTAGAGCCAGCAGGCAGTAGCTAGTGTAGTGAGGAAAGCCAGAATAGCGCTGCATGGGGCCTTGCCAGGCATTGCACTATTAGCGAGAGCGGGTGCCACGCTATGCGATGGGCTAGATGAAGGCCTCGATCCAGATGAGGCGCCTACAACACTGGTGATTGTTGACTGTGAACCCGGCCCTGCGAGCAGCGTCTCATATGTAGTCGCTGTAACAGCTCCATTGGGGCCGACTGTCTCGATCTCCATACCATGGCGCCTGGACCCAGCGAAACGATATACACTTTGCCATCGATCGTGACCGTCTCGACGCCACCAGGGGTAAGTGTCTCACCCTCAATGTCATACGCGAAGCCATTATTGATTGCTGTGAACGTCTTTCCACCAATTGTCAGCACTGGTGGCGCAGTGATGCTGGCTGGAGATGTCGAACCAACAATTTGCGTCACGCCGTTGACCACAACGGAAGATCCTCCTGGTGCAAGCGACACAGTTGTGCCATCTACTGTGATTACACCTCCTGGCGTAAGGCTTTGTCCTTGAATCACAAGTGGCTGGTTCGCTTGCAGACCCACCGGCCGCACCATACGTGGTTCCTCCAACGACAACGACTGGCGCAGGCGTTATTAAAGCCGAAGCTACGGTATGGGTCTGACCATTGACAACAACAGCTGAGAGACTACTATCCAGACTCACAGTTATTCCATGATCGACAATTATACCGCCTGGAGTCAAAGTAGCAGTTTCAACGTTAAACTCAGTCCTCGAGTTCGCGGTCCATCTATTAATGTTGGTCTTCCGTCAGGTCCCGTCCTAACGCGCGTATTAGAACCAGGCGAAATACCTTGCGCAATTGCTGCAACCGTTGGGTTCTGCGTTGATGTACGATCTTGAGGTTGCTGAAGCACTTGCAGCGTGTTCGTAGGAGTTGCTGCACTAAGTATGGCGGAAAGTATGAGGTTAGTAGGAGCTCCGGTGTGCGTCGGCCTTGGATCTGGTCCATTGGGTTGCGTTGTATCTTGTACTGGTGTGGGTCTGCCGTCTGGACCGGTTGTGACTGGAGGACCGCCTGGGCTAGGTTTAGGTGTCGTGGGCTTAGGCTGACCGGGCTTCGTCTTCTGAGGGGGCGGAGGAACAGCAAGCAATTTCGCAGTCGATTCCACATGGCCCGTAAATCCAATCGATGGGAAATTAGTGTCAGGTGAACCAGTGGTGAACCCAGGTGGTAAGGTAGGTTCCAGTGTTTGTAGGATGGTCTCCGTTGTTAAGAGTGACATGAATGGACCTGCTTTTGCAGCAAGTACAGCTTCTGCAACGTAGATATCTTGCAAAACCACCGCAACGGTTGGCGCTGCAACCCAGGACCAGCCACAGCTGACTCTCCTACCACCTGCAGGAACGCTGGATTAACATCGCCGGTGACACCTGCACCGACCTTCTTAGTGCCGTTAGCTTCACGGTCAGTGTATTCGAAACTGAACGGTTCTGCCATCTGGCTTGTTTGAGTCGTCTCGGCACAACTTGACTACTACTGCCATATGTCGATGCAGTTTTTGATATGATCTCGTAGGCACTGAAGTAGACGAATGGAGTGCCTTCAGCGTACGCGCCTGCTGAGCTTGGAATTATGATCGTCGCAGGAGGAGGCGTCTTAACAACATCAGATATCCGTCCTGATCCCGTAGTGGCGTTTAGTTGATTGTAGGCTGTCTGCGTAATGACCGTGGTAGAAGCTGCAACAGGTGTCGGTGCTGGCGTACAGCTGACGTCGTAGAGGCTCATTCTAAAGTCGGTGTTCCATGTTAGTGATGATGTGCACGTTGGCGAAGCCATGGCAGATGCAAGGTCGAAAGGAGTAGTCGCTGGCAAGACTGTCCATTCTGTTGTGGAATCGTTACGGTCGAATTGTACCGAAATTGTTGAGACAACGTTATAGAGTGTCCGTGTGTACCACCAGTCCAGAGAAGCGTCGAGCACGTTCAATGTCTTGCCGCTACATTTACTGCGAGCGGGCGCTGTTGACTTTCCAGTCGGCTTAAGTATCAATCCAGAGGACGCGGAGTAGCCTATCGGTACGTACGTTGGACTGGATGAAGAGACATAACCAGTTGGCTTGTATGTTGGACTCGATAAAGAGGCGGGACTTATTCGAGTAGTTTCCGAGCTTGAGGACGAGGATTGAGAGTCCGGAGTTAATGTCGAACTTGACGAAGTCGTTGTGGACGATCCTGTTCCAGTGAAGCTATAGCCTGCGGTGCTATTCGACCCTGACGGATCTGGGAATGGCGGTGCTTGAGGTGCTCGAACATGCAAAGCTCCTACTCTCAAACTCGAGGTCAAGGCCAAACCGGCCAAGGCCCCGAGACACATCGCTGTCGTTCTCCTCCAACGCTGAAAGAATACGAAGTTAAGAGTTAGGTAGAGGGCTTATTAGTAGTTCACCGCATCGCTGAACAAAACACCTTGGCGCACTGCTAAACGAGCGAATGGTAATACAAGCAACATAACGCTATTCTATACCAAAACAAAGAGATAAACGAAACTCTATGTTGAGGACCACCAATGTCTTTGCTAGCGAATGAGTTGTCAGTAGTGGCGAGTCTTAAGAGCTGACGAAAAGGAAGGGCAAGGTTTCAGACCACGATCGAACCGCCCATGGGACGGGCCAACCTGGAATGGCTTCCCTGCAATTACTCGCGTGGCCCACGCAGCTATAGGCACCTCTGAGGCCTTAACTTCACGCATACTCGTGGCGATGTTATCGTCATTGCGACACTTCGCCGCTTTCCTCAGGCGTCTGTAGCAATGACAATCTGTTCCTTGCATCGTTCACCCGAAACATCGGAACTTGATGGCGCTTTTGCACGACAATCATAAGCGTTTGTGGCACATAGATCGAGAAGAAGGTTCTCCTTTTAGAGCTCGGCCACCGGTAAGGTGCGTTACCTGGCTGCGGTGGCATGTGGTTCCTGCCAATCGCACCTCGAAAGAGTTGCATTGCAGCAGAGCCTTTTGCTCAACACGGTAGTCCTGGAGCTGAAGATTTACACTTGCAGACGAGGTGCAGACTGGACTATTGCCTCGCTGCAGCTACTGGTTGAGAGAGCCGTGGTTCCAGGTTGACAATCCTGAGTACATTGCTGAGAAGGTCCAGCACAGACTCCAAATGACGACGGCATTCGCTAGCGAATGTCAACACTTTCGATATCGTCTCGGAAGTGGCTGGGATCTCCCAACGGCCAAGCAGTTTTTGCTGGCCTAGCGATCCGCGCTCGCAGAATGGCGTCTTCTAGTCTATGGTCCACCTCGCTACTTGCGACAACAGCGTGCCCGCTCTTCTTGGCTATGATATGGATATTGCAGAACTGCCAGAGAAATCGTAGAGACACTGATCGTCAATGCACTGGGACTACAACGGCGACGACTACTACTCCGGCATCGCCACCGCCCAGGGCCAGGACGTGACCCTCACGATGACTAGCGACATGAAGGTTGGCTTCGAGGGCGGACAGGCGAGCGCGCGCACCCTGCTGAAGGCGGGCGACACCTGGTTCGTCGCCCTGTCCTGGGGTGGGTTGAAGCCGCCGCGGACGTACGCGGAGGCGTACGCCAAGCAGGTCTGGACCGCGCACCACTGGCAGCACTGGCTGGCCCGCGGCCGGTTCCCGGACCACCCCTGGCGCGACTACCTGCGCGCTCGGCACTGACGCTCAAGGGACTGACGTACGGCCCGATGGGCGCGATCGCGGCGGCCGGCACCACCTCGCTGCCGGAGACCCCGGACGGGAACCGCAACTACGACTACCGCTACACCTGGATCCGGGACGGCACGTTCGCGCTGTGGGGGCTGTACTCGCTGGGTTTCGACTGGGAGGCGATCGACTTCTTCTCCTTCATCGCCGACCTCGTCGCCGGCGAGCAGGACGTCCAGATCATGTACGGGATCGGTGGGGAGAAGGAGCTCACCGAGTACGAGGTCGACTGGCTGCCCGGGTACGCCCAGTCGCGCCCGGTGCGGATCGGCAACGCGGCGTACGCCCAGCTCCAGCACGACGTCTGGGGCGCGCTCCTCGATTCGGTCTACCTGCATTTCAAGGCCGCCGGCCACCTCGACAACCGGATCTGAGTTGTTATGCCGCTCGTTGTGTCGGTCACTGTATGTACAGTAACTCTGTTAATAGTCTGTCGAGCAGATATAGCTCTCTCTGCAGACCCACTGGTGCGCGAATAAGCCTGAGACAATTGGGTTGGCGTCGCCAACGTGGACCCTCGATAGGGATCCGGTTGCACGTTTGAGCTGGAACGAGGAGCATCTACGAGGTTACGGGCAGTTTCATCCGCTAGGTAACCAGATTGAGATGCGTTATTACCGCTTCTTGCCTCAGGACATTCTGGATCTAGAGTTCCATCCATGGATGTTGTGTGAGGCTCCTTTGTTGGTGTGTATCGTCAGCAATCATTGTGGAACGAAGTGTGTATCCAAACGTTTGCTGTGAATACTTAAGCAACGCCTTTCACTGACCTTCTCGATGATTTCGTTTCCAGTGTGTCGTCCCTCGTCTCTCTGCGCTTGTAATGACGCTTCACCTCTTGCTTCGAGCGCGAATTTTCGTTGGACAGTGGCATTGCGCTCGGCTTCGACCTCGGTTGGGCCATGGTCGCACAAGATCAAGATCGAACAAATGACGAAGTCGGCACATGATACGCTTCTCTCAAAGAAGTCAGAAAGCAGTAGCGTACGCCGTCGAATTTCTGTTCGCGACTTGCGGCGAGCAAGTAACAATAATGCAAGCAAGGTTATTCGCGGGTTCCAACAATCATGCACCACTTACGATGCGCTCGATGGAAGTACCGATGCGGCGATGCGGCAGGAAGGTTGCATGTGATACATGGATGCACTTCCATGCGTTGCCGTAAACAGCCGGCCCCTTCTGGTTGCCGGCGGCCCGCTTTTCCCTCAACGCCCAATAGACGTCAGGGAGGCTTGAAAAGAGAAGAGGCCGGCAAGCCTAGCAGAGTTGGAATGGAAGACTGGAGCAAGCTCTCTTTTTATGCAAAGTGTGCGACATCGTCTTTTTATGACACCCTTTACGTAGATGAGGCTTGCGGCAGGAATCATACTGGTCTTTGTTACACAGATGCGTGGCGATTCTCTCTACACTTGTCAGCTTCTGACTGGACGCTTAGGCTAGTCAGTACGCTCAACTCACTTGCTGTCATCGAGCGCAAAGTGCTTGCTCAAACCATGTTAAAGTATGTCTGGTCAGGACATCCCTAGAGGCGGATATCATGGAGTATTGGCTGCCCAAGAAAGCGGAGATGAGGATGCATTTGAACCGGCGGTAGGATCGGATGAAGACTGGATCATCGTTCGTGTCCCGAGACGAAGAAAACCAAAAGGTCAATTGCGAAGAAACAAACTGTGCTTCGTAGCCTAATGATGGTGCAGGGAATTCAGTGGAAGACAGAGTCACTGCAGAGATGCATGACGAGGAGGAGCCGAACGGTTCACAGAACGCTCTAGCGGTGCTCAAGCCTGTCTACCAAGAACTGGCTGCCGAGCAACACGGCCTAATGGAAGCATATACACAATCAATGCGACAGTGAGATCAGCAGAAAGATCTTCTTGCCCTAGTTGAAGAGACTATGACAAATTCGTTAGTTTTGCGAAGTCCTGTACTGGAAACACTTTGGATGCGGCTACAACGGACCGATTAGAAGAGATCCAAGGGCATTTCGCACATGATAAGAGCCAACTACTTCATCAAGTGTGTAAGAACGAAAACTCCACCGATCAGATCCAGGCTCAGCAATATCGGGTTGCAAAACAACTGTCATGGTTAATGTCTCTCTTACAACGATTAATATATGGATCAGAGTCACGCCCAGGTGCGAGCCGGCCGGTCACCGATTCAGCAGCAGACACTGGCGAGGTGGGATCGAAGTGTCGCCTGCCAACGATGAAGCCTTAATAGACCAAGCACCAGACAGATCGAATGCGTTGCAAGAAGCTAGCAATAATTCGGATTCAAGTAAGTCATACCAAGAAAACTCCAAGTCTGACGACGTTGATGAAATGAGTCCTGAAGGCCGTTTTGCGAGCGCAAACGAAAGTGAAAACCCTGATTCTGCATGGGCGGCGACGGTATGGAAAATCATTGATAGCCAGACACAAGAAGAGACCGGTAAAGGATAGAAGGAAAGCGATGTACCAAGTCTATAGTCGTAATGTATTGAGCGTCGCCCTGTGCACGACGCGCAAACACCTTTCGTCGCTCGTTATGGCTACATCCAAAATACTATGTTGATTCCACTTGACGTAACAAGAAGACATGGATGAGATATTTGTCAGCAAAGTAATCAGATAGACAAGCTATGCAGAAGGCCGTAAGTATATCGTGTAATCAAGATCCTCGTCGCCAGTCATCATCATTCGTGTCTAACAGCCATGTATCTAAAACAACGTGGAAGTAAAAGCAAATCGCTGAACTGAACTAGACTGCTGAAAATCAAAGTTATAACTTCGTTGACCGGCCCAATCTCAACTGAGCCAACCAATGTGCCACGCTCGCCTGTCAAACAAAGGAAAAGAGATTCAAACAGCAGCTCCACAGCAAACTGCGGAACATACTACCTGAAGGGCGTAAAATTCATGGTCATTGTGGTGGTAGAGAAGCTGTAAAGTCAGTATCATTCTGTCAATGTCGAAAGCTGGTTGCAGAGGTCCATTTTGGCAATGACCGACGTCCATGCACTTCTGCCAGAGCTGTCCATGGTTCCATAGTCGATGTTGCCACTCGCTGTCATCCGCTGGAAGAATTGGCTGCTATCCAAAAGGCCACTTCGCTCCAGTTCATCCACTGCTTCTTCGATGATTTCTTCTTCGTTCACGACTCTCAGCGCGCTCAGCGCGAAGAATCCAATGATGCCAACTGCCAACAGAAAGCAGGCAAGAAACAAAAAGTAGCGATGCACATCAACGTCTCCTTTCTGTCCATTCGGCTTCGTCTCATACAGCAATTGACTCCCGATTTGCGACTGCCACATTCCACTCAAACCAAAACATGCAATCGGTAACGCCAATTCTATGCCCTTGTACTTCCCTCGTCCAAAGTTCTTCGCGCAAGTTGTGACAGCCGAGAGATACATGCAGCTTGTTGCCGTACCAATCGGTACAAAAGCCAAGACCATAGTCCAGTATGGCCATCCATCTCCTCCACGATCTGGTGGAGGTCCGCTCTTGTATGCGAATGCCGCTAGGAAGTATCCTACTGCAAAGAAGACGCTAGAGAATAGTAAAGGCCAGCCTGGTCCAAACCGATCGCAGATCATGCCCCATATTGGTACAGGTAGATATAGAGATAGCTCCGCCGCGATGGAGACACCTTTGAGCTGCAGTTGGCTGTAATGGAGCTTCTTTTGGAACAGTGGTCCGTACAAAATGTAGGCTGTTATGCCGCCAGCTCCCAGACAATTGATGATGGCCCAGGCGAAGCTGATGTAGCGCGTGACTTCCTTCTTCATCTTCTCGCGATCTCTATCTGCGATACCTTCTGCCACTTCATTAAAGAAGCTGCCTGCATAGCTCCTCTCTTCGCTCTGCCGACTCGCTGGTTCCGAGTGCTCATTTGAGTGGTCGTGAAGAAGTGGCCGGCCGCCAGGAACGTAGTCGAGCTTTTCGATATGGCCTCCATCATCATTGTTGTTGGCTCGAGAGCTACTGCTCTACGGCCGGCTAGAGGACATCTTATCGGTGATGTGATTGTGCTCGGCGTGAGGTTATGGTTATCGAGACATTATGTGATGTTATGTGAAATCAACTCCTGATGAACAGCACTGAGGAATAGGAAAAGATAAGATGGGAAGTAGAGATAGATAGCATCAAACAACGGAAGCCTAAGCTAATCGCACCGGCATGTGGTCGAGTGTCACGTGGTGACCAGCGCATGCGATGACGCTGGCTTGGGCGAAGATCAGCCGCGGCTCGATGCTTAGCTGCGCGTGCCTGAAACACTGTCAACCTCGTCCAAAGATACCTTCAACGTCCGTGCATTGACTTCGAGAGAGGTGGAACATGGCCGCAGATGACTTCAACGAATACACAAGAACGTATCGCAGGCCTCCTGGAGAATGTGGATGAGGCGATCAAAAACGACGAGCGTGTCAAAGTCGCCGAAGTCCTGCGAGTGGCTTCACATCTTGATTCTGACAATTCAGATGTGAAGGAGAGATGGACGAAATTCCAGAAGGCGGACGATGGCGCTAACTCTCCCGAACTGTTACAGCCGTATCTGGGTAGCAATGACGCGAAAGATGGTGAAAAGGCTTCAAGTATCTTGAAGTCTCGGCAACTTCCGAACAAAGATGCTACTTAGGCAATAGACCTGCTACTAAACGCTACCACTGATCCGGCTTTTAGGAATCATGATCTCTTCCGCAGATCCCATCTTTGGATGTCTAAGATCTTGAGATCTCAGATGTACCTTTCAAACTTCTAGATGCCATCAGCTAAAGACTCATTTCTGCCTTGAACGGTCGCCACCGTAAACGGGACCAATAGCCGTTGCGGACGAAGTCTCCGTCCCAGTGCCGAAGCATTAGAATTATAACTAAGCAAGCACCAAATCGCACAGAATAAATGATGGAAGCCGCCAAGGGCCGAAGCCCCACGATGAGACCTCGATCAATGAAGGCAACAGAACAGACACAAGACCGACTTTTGCAACAGGTACAGTCAGACAGACGACTGCACAACCAGAAAAAACCAATGGATGACGGACAAGGATTCCTTGGCAGAGCAACCCGAGGACCCCTGCAAGCTACTTCGCTCCTGGACGAAACCCAGTCTGAGATCAAAAGAACACGCAAGGAATTGGAGGACCCCATTTAACGCGGTTACGATACCATCAATCCCTCCAATACCTCTTCCTCTATAAGGACGACAACCCATGATACTCAAGATCCGCTCAAGGCTCCTGTTGAGCCGCGGCCGAGAGTGGGGAGCCACTTGCAATCCAAATCGGCCAAAGAACCGACAGAGACCCACAAGCTGCAATCAATGACAACCTCCTCCAACGGCCTCTTGCGTCATCATCGAACCTAATAGATATAGGACCTGACATCTCCATAAGAGAAGAAAAGATAGTCGAAAATATACAAATATGCCTGTCGCCCCGTCTGAAGACGGCAAAAAAGACTACAGCTGCAAGTTGGGAAGCGTTTAGAATATTGCGTACGACATTTTGGCAGTGGAATGTTTGTCTTTGCGCTGATGGATGTTGTGGGTATGATGGACTGTGTTAGCTAGGGGCCTTTTCGGATTTCTCCTATGAAACAGCTTAGCATAAAGTCTCTTTTACGTTATAAGCCTTTTAGGCAAGATCACTAAGATCACAGATACTTGAGACCTCTAGGTCTTCCTGGAGAGGCTTCGCAAAGCATAAGCTTACCTCAACAACTGCCCTCAAAGAGCAAATATAAAATGAGATTCTGATCCTAATCTAGTTAATAACCTTGTTGATACTATGTCGGCGCAGGATCCCGGCCCCTGAGGAGATAAATGCGTAGGAAAGTGAACAACCTGCTGCAATAAGGGCGTTCTCTCTATCTTTAGCGGTGAGAAGCAAGCCTCCTACTAAGGCTCTAATTACTACTCAATAAGACGCCTGAAAGCAGGCTTAACTACTGCGATTAGATGAGAGCAACCGCGTTATAACGTCCTTATAAGAGTATGCTGCAGTTATATTATATTTAACCTAGGAATTAATTCTTAGATTCCACTGAAAGGGCCTTAAGGAGCTATTAATCCTCAAACCTAGTGCCTTATTACTGCCTAGCTATAAAAAGATCCTTAAGATAATTGTAATTATGCGAATTATTCTGCTAATTTATAACACTTAACGCATTAATAAAGCCCTACTAGATATAAAACGTAGGATGGGAATGGATTATACCACCTATGACGAGCTGTTGAAGGGGCCTCATAAGGAGATCTAGTAAGTAAACAGTATATTAGGACTAGCATCCCTACTAGAGGCATATGTAGTTAATATTAATTTAGTTCAAAATATAACTAAAGACTGTCTGCTAATTTAAGATAGTAAGTACGTAATATAAGTATTTAGGAAGACTATTAAAGCTATAGAGTATAACTCTAATAAATAATAATATAAGTTAGGCTAAACTATCTACTTATTCTAAGCAAAGAAGATAACCTTACTTAACCTATACTACTAGAATATATAATTAATCCCTGCTTTAGATTATATTTACGCATTATTCTAGGCTTCTTACAGCTTATCTTAGTCACACCTAGCAGTATTTATTATAAAGAACTTTAAACGATCTAAATAAGGTTAAGAGATTTTTTTCTAAAAAAAAAGGAAAATAAAACTAGAAATATAGACAGAGAATAATATATATAGCTTATAAGTTATTAATAGGTAGCACTATTACAATTTAAATCAAAGTGAAAAGGCCTAGAAATAGGGGTTAAGATTTAAAGGTTAGTTTTAGGTTCTATATTAATAGTTTTTATTGCTTATAGATATGTAATTATACAGCTTAATAGGAGAGTTTTACTACCTAAGATTATATATCTTTAAAGATTTAGAATATGCTACTGCTCAAGTAGAGAACAGCAACTATATCTAACTCAGAAAGGTTACTTCTAACTACAGTAAAACCTTAGCTAATATACTATATATATAAGAAATAGTTAATCACCTTAGTATATACCTATCTAGCTTAGAAATAGTAGAAATAAGGATTAGCGCTTTATTAAAAGGAGGGGATAACGCTTAAGAACTAATAAAACAGTTATTATTAATAAATCAAACACATTTCTTAAATCCTCTCCTTAAAGCTTAAAAAAATTAAGCAGGCTGCTAGTTCTATTATATCTACTAGAATTATCCTTTAAAAACCTAAGTGTACTTAATAGCACGTCTGCCTTAACTACTACTTTAAAGCCACCTTTACATAATAAACCTTAACTAAAGCTTATATAAGCAATTAGGGTTTTCCTTTATAAACAC
The DNA here is from genome assembly GCA_025327135.1 of Colletotrichum sp. SAR 10_71. Classification (NCBI taxonomy): domain Eukaryota; kingdom Fungi; phylum Ascomycota; class Sordariomycetes; order Glomerellales; family Glomerellaceae; genus Colletotrichum; species Colletotrichum sp. SAR 10_71. The sequence goes on from JAKMWS010000069.1 coordinate 105,048, forward strand.
ACTAAGCACTATTTATAATAGGTCTCTTAAGCAGTTAAATAGTAAGATATATTCAGCTTAAAGCAGTTAGTCCTAAAGGTTCCTAAGTAGTACCTATCTAATTTAAATAGAAACTTAGGTATATAACCTACTTTTTACTTCACCCTAGCTCTAGATAGTCTATTTATTATTCTATAAAGTCGCTAAAGCACCTAATTATAGCTCTAAGCTAGATAACTACTAAGAATATAACTAGTTCTCTTTATAAAAACCTCTTATTATTTTTCAAGCTAATTAGTAGCAAAGATTAACTACATATATAAGTAGAAGCTAGCTGCTAATTAGACTAGCAGTTAAATAGTTACCACTTTAGATATAGCTACTTTAGTTTATTATTCTTATTTGTTTTATCTTAAGTAGGCCTTAAATGCCCTAAAATACTTAATTATTAATACTACTAGATAAAAGCTTTTTATATATTCACAGACGCTAATATCTATAATAATATATAGATTTCTTATATGTAGGTTCTTATATAGCTTGCCTACTAGTATGCTGACGCTATCAGAAAGAAGTACTATTATCTTTCTAGATCCTTATGCTATCTTAAACATTTATGCTAACTTAAATATATTAATAAAGGCTTTAATTTACTAGAGAACTATTCTTTTTCCACTCTAAATGCACTTATTACTAATAAGTTCTCAATAGCATAACATACTAGAGGCTATTATATTAATAAATACTAAATTAGTAAAGATGTAAAGTATCTAGAAGAGACTATATTAAGCAGATATAATATATATGATTTCAACCTAAGCGTAGTGAATAAATTGCGATTTCCCTATTTCTACTCTACTTAAAGAGAGGCGTTAAACTTAAAAGTTATAGTAAACTAATTAAAATGTTATAAGAGGTCTCTAAGTTAATTTATATCTTCTCTATTATATCTTTAGGGGCTAGAATCTAACTTATTTTAGAGGTAGGAAGAGCTAGTTATAGAAATTAGGACGAATGCTGCTAATAGCTTTAACGTTTTTTAATTCCTAAACTGCTTATTAGAAGTTTTATCTATTAGCATCTACTATCTGAGGTGTATATATTACTATATATTATCATCTAAAGCTATATATACTACTTCATATTTAACGTTCTAATGTCTTTCGCTATAGATTTTTTAAAAAAATATATATGTAATTTAGGGAATATTCGATTAATATTATCTTTCTTATTTTCTTTTTGTGAAGTGCTAAGCTTAAGAAATAGGCGAGATGTATCTTTAAACGCTTGCTTTTATTTGTAGAGGTCTTTCTTAATATATTAAGGTCTATCTATCTATATATAGGTTAATTCTTTTAAAGCAACTTTAAAGATTTCTACTCTTATTCTACTTAACTAATATCTCTACTAAATAATATATTTTATATTTACCTTAATAACTGCTAGCTCTTCCTAATAGCATTTTGCTGTAATATATCTCTATATACTATTTAAGTTTGCATTAAGGGCTGCTAGTAATACTATAAGAGATGCTAATGCGATTTATTACTCTTAAGTTATATATAGTAGCTATTTTTAGTGTAATTCTTTAACTACTTAATAAGTATATAAAGATAAAACTATATATTAAGCTAAGATTAAAACCTTATAGCACCTCTGAGGTAGTATCTTTAATAAGCATCTAAATAAACACTCTAATAAGGTATAAAATATACCTTAGGTATCTATTAAAGTCTCTAAGTTATTATTTATAATATAGATAGACTATATAGGGCTTAACTGCTACTATTAGAAATTTAATACTATCTAAAGGTTTAAGCATTTTAGTTATATTTATTTTAACGTTTAAATTAAACTATACTACTTCTAAAATAATACTTAAAATCACTATATATTGATATATCGCTTAATCCTACTATTTATTTTAGAAATTCGCCTTCTATCCTAATAGAATTAATTACAGCTAGGATTGCTAGTTTTATTTTAGAGATAGATATTATATAACCTAAGACTTCCCCAGCTCTATAATTTTAGCAGAAGATGCTTTTAAATTTATAACGTCTAGGGCGATTAATAAAGATATAGTAGTACCTAAAATCCTAAGGATGCAGACTTCTCTAACTATACTACTTAAGCTGAAAACTTAAGCTATACTAAGGAGCGCTAGATTATAAGTAACTTTTTACACTATAATTACGCTTCTAATAATAACTACTTCTATAATATATATGCTTTAGTTATTAGTTAAGTTTACTTAAAAGTTAATAATAAACTAGGTATATTTAGGTTATCTTAAACGTTATGCAACTAACTAAGGTTATTATAAAGGATATATCGTAATAATAATAATAGGTTTGCATATTATATAGAAGTATTTAAGCTAAGACTATACTACTACTCTTAAAAGGAGAAACCTACCTTTATAGCTACTATATTTATAAGCTCTTATTAATAATATAGATATTATTAAATACCTTAGTCTGCTTAGTGTAGATCTTTGCTTCTCACTAACTAAGTTATAGATCTAATATATTATATAACTTAAAAAGGTACGTCTTTAGTAATATATATATATATTAATATTATAGAATATAAAGTCCTAGTTAGTCACTTAAGGAAACTAAACTTCCCTGAAAAAGCCTAGAGATAGATTAATATTTCCTAGATTAAAGCTAAAAAGGCCTCAAAATATACTAAAAGTAAGTTTTAAGAGGTTGTTAGGATTTAAACTTTTCAGTTAAGGCTAGGTTATATTAGCATATTAATAGTCTCTAGTCTTAAGTTTAGTCTATTCTAATAAGGCTATTTAATAAGAGTGAATTAATAATAACTAATTAAGCGTTTTATAAAGCTAACAGAAGGAAAGCTATTATAACTCTTTATATTTTTATAAATATAGATATAAACTATTATCTTAATATAATAGAGCGACAGCTTTTAAAGGCTGCTTTATTTTCACTCTATTCCCCGCTCTATTAGATAAAATAAGTAGTAAATATAAGCGCTATACTTAAATTTAATTAGCAATCTATATAGTTCTATAGGTCTATATAATTATATAGTAGGTGCTTAAGATATCTATAAATAAGGTGAATATAGCAATAACTATCTTAGTATCTATATTTAATACCTAAGATTAGTTTTATGAGATTAGGCTACTATCTATAGTTAAAAATAACTTAGCTAAATGAGAATATTTCTAATCTATAAGCGCTCCTATATAGTTTTACTTTTCTTAGAAAGACTTAGTTTAGCTTAGGGAGGCTTAAGCCTTATCCTACTTAGTATATATAACCTAATAACGCACTATATCTATAATATATAGCATAAGATAGGGTTAATTAAGATAAATACTATATTGTTTTAAGGGGAAAGAATATATTAGACTTAAAACTGCAATAGCGTAGAGGGGTAGACTAATTTAATAAAGGATATAGTATATTTAAAGAGAGTTGAGGGTGTGAAGATATAATATAGCAGTTAATAAGATACGCCTCTAGGCAGCAAACTATACAGGAAAAGTTAGAAGGGAAGAAAGAGGGTATGAAAATATTAGGACCTTAATAACTAAAATTTTTATTAATCACTTAGCATTAGGCTAGAAGGGTAAAATCTATTCTTTCCTCAAATGAGGAGCTAATTAACTTCTATTTTCTCATATAGTTATTCACTCTCTTAACTTAATTCTTAGTTTAGTAGAGACTGCAGTAAGTTTTCTATATCAGCCCTTTCTTTTAATAACTAATGCTTAAGTCTTCACTCTAATTATCTATACTGCTATTATATCTGAAATCCTTTATATAAAGTATATAAAGCTGCTTCTATAGAATTTAATAAATTATACTTATAAGCCCTTCTATTATTAATAAGGCTGATAGCTATAATAGGTAAGTTGAGGTTAGCGTAAGTAGTTATTCTAGACCTTTAGGTATGTATAATATAAAGCTATTAGATTAAGTACTAACTGAGGTGCTTTTACTGCTATTTCCCTTATTATAAAAACCTCTACTAAGTAGGCTTAAAACTTCCTCAATATACCTATAAGCCTTATTATCTATAAGCTCTACTAAGATTAGTAAATCTATATTTAGTATAGCAGCCTCTCCTATTATGTGAAGGTATTATTACTTCTATAAGAATTTATATCTTTATTTTATAGTGCTTATATCCCTTAAGTATTAAAATATTATGCTTATTTAGCTAGCTATAAAGTAAGCTTTTAGTAACTATACTATAAATATAGTATTTAAGCTATAAGTGTTAATTATTATCTATATTCACATTATATGTTAAATAGTGTTATATATTATAATAGGTTAATTATAGAAGAGAAGTTAGGTTATCTCTTCTATCTATTCTGATTTTTAAAAGCTATAGTATAGTCTCTTTATGGTTTGTTTATATATAGGGTTAATTAATATAGAATTAGTAGAGGAGCATACTGTTAAAATAGTAAAGGTAAACTTAAAAGCCTTAGTGCAGCTTTATTATCTATTAAGGTGATATATATAGTTTATAAACCCCTAGTAGAGGATATAGTTTCTACTAAGGATGTTAGCTATATAAAGTTATGCGAGAAAGAATATAATATTATCCTCTAGTATATTAGTTACTGCTGCTATGCTTATGCGTTTAAGGCCTAAATAATTACCTTATAGGCTTCTAGAGCTACTTTAGTCTAGGGAGCTAATTATAATATTATTTACTAATAATTTAATTATATATATAGGAGCTAAAGCATTATAGAAATATACCTTAAAAGGTAGCGTAGCTTCTATTAGGGTGATCTTAAAGTGCTTATATCTTTAAAGGCCTTTAATAAGTTTTAGAGTTAAGATAAGAACGCTCTTTATACTAAAGGCTCTATAAATTTCCTTACTTAGATGCGCTTAAGATAAAATAATACTTATATCTAAGAGAGGTGCTCTTAGAAAAAGGCTGCTAATTAAATCTTTAATGCTATAACGTTAAATAACACTATAATATTATAATCTATTAAGCTTATAAGAGCTATCTTATAGCTTTATAATAGGTAGGATGCTTACTTATTAGGCTATAGACACTTCTATAAATAGGTTAATAAGTATTTACTATCTTAGTAGAATAATTCTCTTAGCTATTAAGAACTATTCTATACTATTTGATTTCTACTTATTTATAAGTTTCTCCCTAAGTCTTAAGGTTAGGCTAAGCTATAGCATTAAGCAGATCTACTAAGATCTAAACTAAACTTATTATTTGAATAGAGTTAGGTATATATATAGTAGCAGTAGATATAGTTTTTAGGCGTATTAAGATCTACTATAGAGACTATAGAAAGCGCTTTATTATATATAGCCTCTAAGAAGAAACCTTAAAGCTAAACTTAATAATAAATAAGTAACCTTAAAAGTACGTTTAGATATAAGATTATAATAGCAGACTAAATAAATTAGTTAAAAATCTCTTAGAACTTATAACGCCTCTTAAATAAGAGGATATATATATAAAAAGTAAGGCTAGTTCTAATAATTCGCTATAATATTAAACTAGAAGGGTTTTAAAGTTAATAAATAGTTTAAGAGGTGTTAATATTAATAGTAATAATATATAGCTAAATTATTATCTTAGTCTGCTAAGTAATAATATATAGTTAGATAGAGGTTAAGGAGTAAAGACTACTTATAGTAGTCTTATAGTAATATTAAACCTATCTAGAAAATATTTATTCTTATTATAATTAGTGATCTAAATATTTAAGAGACTAGAGAAGATTATAAAATATCCTTTTTAGCAACTATTTTAGTATTACTTAGATAAAAATCCTTATTATATTATTAAGCAAACTTTTTTTACTAAAGGTAATAGTAACTGATCTCTTAGATACCTTATAAGAGGCTAGAGTAAATCTTCTAGAAGTGAGAATAGACCTAAAACCTAAGATCTAAATAGAAACTATAGAAACCTATATTATTTCCAGTAGTATTATATATATTATTTATTATAGTATATTAAGCCTAATATAGTATTAACTTATCACTCTATAATGCTTTATTGCGAGGCTAAGTAATATAAAGGGAGAAAAGTCTAAGATAGAATTTAAACTTTTTTTTAATAAGTTTTAAATAGATTAAGAAAGAGAGAATATACCTATAAAATATATAAGGAGCAGTCTAAAGATTAAAAAAAATAAAGAATTTTCTAAAGACTTAAATAATAGCTAGAGGGAATTAAGTTAGAGTAAGAGGTATATAAGTATAGTTTAGTATAGTATAGGACTTATTAGAATCTTATAATAAATAGCTAGGCTGTACAAAATAATATAATATTAAACCTTTTGCTATTATCTTCCCTATTAAGAGGTGTTAGATAGAAGAAAATTAAAGCTAATTTCTTTTTATGAGTAAGGTGTTATAATACTGAAGTTATGTTTTTAAGATTATAGTAAAGTATAACCTTAGAAGTTAAGAGAAGGATATAGTATAGACTTTATGCTAAAGGATGTTTAGGAATCTTAGATTAGAGGCTAAATAGTTACTATATATAAGGGGGCTATAAAGAAGGACTATTTATAATATCTTATATATATAATATTAGTAAAGCTAAAGATAGGTATTAAGCTAGAATATCTTTAAGCGCGCTAGAAAATATTAGATAATAGTAATATAGCTTCTAATATAGTGTAAAATGCTAAATCTTATAGTATATAAAACTAACTTAGTGTGATAGGATTAGGGACTAACCTTAAATTCTATATATTAGAGCTAGCTGCTCCTTAAACTGTTTTTAGTCTATCTTAGGTAGAGATTAATAACTAATAGTAGTAGAATATTTCTTAGTATTAAACCTAAAGATTACTAAAAAATAGTACTATAAATTAATTAGTAGATAATCCTTAACTAAATTTTTAAGTGAAAGCGATAGGTGTACTTAACCTAAAGTCTAATTACAGCGCCTTTAATATATTAAAATAGTTACTAGTCTTCTCTATTAATACTACTAATAGTAATTATAATTCCTTTAATAATACTGCTTAGCCTTAAAACCTTTTTAATATACCTAAATAGTATAAACGCTTTAAATTTAGATAGTCCTATAGTTTATATTATTATTAGCTATAGTGAAGTACTAAAGTTATAAAAGAAAGAAAAAAAAGTTATAGCTAGTAACTATTAAAATAATATTACTATTACTAAAGTGAAAGCTCTACCTATATACCTATAGAACTTTCACCTCACCTTTATAGCTATTAAAGACCTTTATTAACTTACTTATTATAATTACCTATTATCTTATTACCTAGAGCCTAGTTCTAAAATTACTATCCCTTTTCCTTCCCCTATTCTCTTTTCTTTTTTTTCTTTTTTTCTTTTTCTTTTAGGATTATATAAGGATCTATATAGCATAAAGCATTATATAATAAGTCTAGCTGGTATTTCCCTATCTTTAATATCCCTAAGCTAATGTTTAGGATTGCCTATAATTTTCTGCTAGCGTTATTCACCTCTTCTATTCTAAACATAGGGAATTTTGATTAATATGTAGCTATAGAGGAATAATATAATCTGTTGTGGAAATTTACCTAAATCCTATAATAATAATATAAGTTATTAGAAAGGAGTAAGTCTAGGAATATATAGCGTCGCTCTTATAAGGTATAAAACTAGATATATTACTGCTATTAATCTATAATTAATAAGCCCTAAAGGGTCTCTTAATGAGACCTATAACTAGAGGCCTAGTAGTTAGTTTTATAATTAATATTTATAAGGCTTATAACTTTAATTAGTAATACTTCTTCTATATTAGATATCTTAAGTTGCTAGAGTTTTTATTCTGTAATATCTAAGCAGAGGACCTATTAATAGCTAAATACTTAAACTATATGCTAGTCTATTCTAAAAAGTGATAATAACTAAGCTATCTAGGTAGCTATATATATATTTTATAGTTTTAGAAATATATTACTGCTTTATTACCTTTTTACACCTCTTTAAGCTAGCTATTTAGTTATTTAGGCTATTATTACTACTGCTATCTTTAAGAGCTTAGTATAATATTTAGTAGCAATCTTTATAAGTTAGAGTAGCTATCTTCTCTAACTTAGTTAAAATAGATTTAATAGGACGTCTAATCTTATATCTAAGCTTTAGATCCTATTATATAGAGCTAGTATTAAGATGCTATAAACTAAGAGAGGAATCTTTAGAGATAATTAAGGTAATTTATAGATTATATTTAAAATTATAGCCTTCTCTTCTAGTAGGACTTTATAACTACTATTTATAAAAATATTATAAAAATAGATATCTAAACTATTAATTTAATCTTTTTATAGCTAACTTCTATCTTAAACCTAAATCTACTTAAGTTAGCTATTTCTAACTTAAAAACAGCTAATTATAGCAGAAAACATAATGTATATGCTGTTTATTCTATATATTAAGTTTTTATAATTTTAATTCTGCTTAGTAGCCTTATCTAGCTAGCTAGAACTCCCTTTAAAAATATTTACTCACCTTATTAACGCTCTATAAGAGGAAATTCGCCTGCCTTACTTAGTTTATAAAGCTAATTATATAACTAATTATAGAGGACGCCTTAGAAGCTTAAGTTGCTATTAGAATTAGCGGTTTACTTTATTTTAATAAGAGAGAACTTCTTTTCTAATTATATATATTTAAGATCTTCTATACATAATAAGATTTTCAGTTTATAAAAGCTTTTATTTATTACTTAAAGCCTTATCTCGCGATATAATTAATAACCCCTTTAAATAAATACCTTAGTTCTAACTTAGTAGGTAGCTAATTTTAATAAGATCTACTGTTATAATTAGTGCTAAGTGAATAGTAATATAGCTTACTTCTAAATAGCCTTAAGTTAGTATGTCTATATGAAGCTTAAACGCTCTTAGAAGCTATAACTAAGTATATAGTTTATTAATAGCTTATAAGGTTAGTCTAGAAATTATTTAAGCTTCTCTATTGCTCTTAAGTAGTAGCGTGCTTTTTTTGCGTATTAATAAAACAGCCTACTCCTTCCTCTATTCTATATTTAAGCTAAAGTGTAAGCTTTACTTTAGTTATCTTAATATTGCTAATATTATTTATAATTAGAGTTGCATAGGAATATAGAATGCGTTATATATTATATGCGAATAGAGAGAGCATTAGCATAATAAGAAGTACTTAGTATTTAGTGTAGTTATATATATATTTTCTCTTAATCTATATACTAAGAACTCTTAGAATTAAATATTACGTTTTAATCTCTTTCTTCTTCTATTCTTAGTTTAGCTTAGTGAGGAGTAACCTTTACTATAGGGATTAACTAAGTGAAGCTAAAAGTAATAGAATAGTTAAGACTATAGCTTAAGTGAGATAATAGTCTCTTATTTATTATCTTAACTATAATTATTAACTGCTAGCAGTTATATTAATATACTATATAAGATTAATTAAGTTCACTTCTAAGGCTTTATTTAATATCTATTACGCTCTAAAAGATAAAAATAGCTTCTTAATAAGGCTTATATTCTATAAATTAGCACTAGTCTTTTTATTTAGCTTACCTTAAGAAGCTATAGCATATATAAAGCTTATGCTATATTGATATAATAATTAGATAGATTACCTGCTATTAGCGCTATATTTTATAGCATATATGCTAGCTTTAGAGGACTAAACTTATATTAAATATAATTAATTAGGAAAGAATAGGGTATATAACCCCTAACTGCTTATTATTTTAGTGCTTATACTATAACTTTAATAGAGCTATTAACTCTAACTTTTGCCCTAACTAGGGGTAAGTAACTATTTAGCTAACTGAAGTGCCTTAATACTAGCTAATAGGGGTAAGCTAGCTCTCTTTTTAAATAGTATAATATTTAGATCTTAGAGATAAGAACTAGGGTATAGTATTTAAAAGTAATACTAAGTAAATAGCTTAAGAATAAACTCTATATTGCTTAACTACCTTTAGACTATAACTATACTGCTTTTAATACTAGCTAGTATTTATAGAGCAGCTAAAAATAAGGTTTCTAATATATAACTAGCAATAATTTAGATAACCCTTATAGGTGCGCTTAACTAAAAGAAGTAGTAGAACTTAAAGATAACTTAAGCTATAATATATAGATATACGTTAAATACTTACTTATATCCTACTCTTCTATCTTCTTATAGTTTTTTCTCCCTTAGTATATTAGTTTTAAGTGTATTTTAGAAAATAGCAAGTAAGCTTCTTAATCTCTAAGTAATATAAGTTTATAAGTTAGATAGAGGTAAGTTAAGCTTAAAAGAGGTAGGATTATTTAGAGCCTTAAGGCTAAGAGGAACTAGAGAATTCTTAAGATTCTTATTATTCTTATTAAAATAATAAAAAGCTCTTTACTATAACTATTTATAGGCTAGTATTATTTGCAAAATAAGTATTAACTTTAAAGCTAATAGCTTTATAGCTAAAGTAATTTAACTTACTAGTGAAATTCTTATTACTACTTTATAACTAGTTAACTCTAATATTTATATTTTACTACTCTCTATATAGAACATATTAATATCTACTATTAAAGACTTAAGTGCGCTAGATATAATTTTATATATAATAGAATAGTAAGATATAATTTATAAGTATTACTATATAATATATAATATTTAAACAGCTTCTATAAGACCTAACTTCTACTAGTAAAGCTAAGAGAGTTTTAAGTTTTAGCCTTAAAAACAGCGTTTTATAAACTTAGTTATGCAGCTTAAAAGTTTTTAATACGCCTAAATATTACTTTACTCCCTTATTTAGTTAGAATTAATCTATTTAGTAATTTATACTCTTTTTAATTTAAGTAATTAGCGAAGTGTAGGATACTATAAGTATAGAGATAGCTTTATTCTTTAAAGTTATTTTAGACTAGCTAGCTAAGCTAGTAGAACTTATAGGTAGAGGCTGCTTTTATGCTTTATCTTAATAACTAACCTTAGTAGTTGCTATATTTAAAAATTAAGAAAGTTTAATATTATTTCTCTTAATATAGGCGCTATAGAACTGTTATTATCTTAGTAGGGTATTATAAAATGCTATATTATATATAGAAATCCTTCTAGAATATAGGAATATAGGAAGTAGTTTATAGTCCCTTAAATACTTTACTAGTGAAGTTAAGAGAATTAATTAAAGTTAAATATCTATTTTATTTAGAAGAGCTACTTATTTAGGACCTAGCGATATATTTTTATTTAGTTGCTATTTAGTGATTAGGTAATATAGTTATTTTGTTGCGAACAGCTTTAAAGTAGTATAAGTGAAGGATATAAAATAAATTTGATTGAGAAAGCTAAGTTGAAATACTAAAAAGATAAGATAGGAAGGGAAAGAGCAACCTTTAGCTGAAGGTGAAGATATAAAACGAAATAAGTAAGCCTAATATAATATAAATAAGTAATGCTGAAAGTATAAAACTTATTAAATAGATAGATATAACTTACTAAAGCATAAGTTATAGCTTCTAAATATAAATATTTCTGAGAGGAGGGGTATACCTTATAAGGTAACTTATAATAGCTTGCGATTAGAACTTTAAGACTAACGTCCTATAAAAGAATATTATTATAAGCTTAAGCTTAAGGAGATTTTAGTTTATCGCTTTTATTTATTCCTATTCTTATTAAGCACCTTAATAATGCTATCTAAAAGCACTTTAGATATTTCTATTAGTAGATAACAGCTTCTGTTATCTACTATAAGTTGCACTTACGTTAAGTAGTATATTAATAATTGCTCTGCTTCTCTTTAGTAATATATTTCTATTAAGTGTTTACTAATATAAAAATAATTAGATAGCATTAATATATATTAAATTTAAAACCTTATAGCTTATAAGCTTATAGCCTTTTTAACAGCCTTTAAATAGTATAGATCTAAAATTATATCTAGGCTTAATACTTATAATTTATAAGTGTAGCAGTCTAATATCCCTAGCTTAGAAGTATTACTCACTTAATATAATTAAGAATAAAGAAGCTTTAGTTCTTTTTTAGCTACTTATAATATTAAGATAGGTATATTATTTAGCTAAACACTAGACGCTTAGATTGCTAATAGTGCTATACCTAAATTATACTTAGAGCGGAGAGATAATAGTATCTAGCTAGTTTCTTACCTAAACTCTATTTATTACACTTTCTTATTGCAGTTAAGTATCTTAATATCAGCTAAATTACTTTAAGATATATACTAAATATTAGGTAATTAAAGTGTAGCTTAATACATACTATATAGTACTAATAAGGGTCTCCTTAAGCGTTCTTAGTAAGACTTAGTTTCTAATAGGAAATATTATAATAATTCTTATCTACTATCTTACTGCTTAGATTAAGGTTTTAGTATAAGCTGCTAAATTCTATTAATAGGTCTTAATAGCGTAGATATAATTTAGGCTTATCTATAGAATTAACTTATTCTTTAGGCGTTAAGGATAACTAGGCGTGTAGTGTTAATATCTGAAAGTAGAAATCCCTAATATTTTGCTTCTATAATTTGTTAATTACTAGCGCGAAATATATAAATAAGTCTATCTTCTTAGAAATAAAATATATTTCTGCTGTTCTCTTAGGCGTTAGTTTAGTATAGCTAAGTCTATAACTACTGCTTTCTATCTCTTTATACCACCTTAAATATTTCTCTATATGTTATATAGTAGTTAATAAGGTGCGCCTTTAGGCGGTAAACTATAAAGAAAAAGTTAAAAGGGAAGAAAGATTTAATCTCTTCGCACTACTTCCTAAACTAAAACTAGACTAGTCTTAACTCTTATGACGTCTAAGAGTTTTTAGATAATTCTTTTAATAGTGTTCTTATTATCTTATAGGTTTAAACTTCTTAAGTTATATTTATAATCTAGTTTACTTTTATCTAAGTAATATTTCAATAATATAGACTAAATAAGATAGGCGTAGAGATATTTAGAGTGGATTACTAAGGTTACTATAAGTAGTATACTGCTAATAATAATAACTAAAGCTTTTTAGTATTATAAGCGCTATAAATTTAGCGTACCTTTAGCGTATGCTATAAAAACTATAGTAAGCTTCTAGAGCTATAGGGGGCTGCTAAGCTTATAACCTAGTTGTTCTATTTTGCTTAGAACTATAGCTTAGGTGTTAGCTCTAATAACTAATTAAGATGTTCCCTTAAATCTTCTATTAATTAAAACGCTATTAGGCTTCTCTAAAACTCCTTAAGAATTATTTATATTATACACTTAAGCTAAATTAATAGGCTTCCTAGGCCCCTCGCTATAAGAAGCCCTACTTTCTATCTTTTAAAAACAAGTAGTTTAAAACTATTACTAATAAAGTCTATAGCTTATATTAGCTACTATCTTAGTTATATAACTCTAAAATAGCTTCCTCTATAGTAATATCTTATCTTAATAATAAAGCTATAATAATAAGCTGCTAATAGATTTAAGCTATACTTTATACTTACTAGTATCTTTAGTGCTTCTTATTAAGGTCTTTTTATATCTCTATATGTATTTAATATAGATATAGCTTATTAGACTTTCTATAGATGCTATTATAAATAGAGATAATAGCTAGTTACTAATTAAGTTAATAGCGAAAAGTTATGCTGCTATTTCTATACTATTATAGCTTATAGCTTACTATTATTATAAAACCCTTATTTTATTAAGTATAAATAGGGTATTAAAACTATCTTTATAGTTTATTAATAATAGAATAAGATAGTAGATATATACTTCTAACTAATATTATATCTTCTACTAATTAAATTTAATATAAATAGTAGATATAAAATATATAAAATAATAGTAACTTATAATAAAGTAATAGTTATACTGCTTTAGATAGGTCTACATTAAATATAAATATTTAAAACTATATTATAGGTTAATTAAATCTACTAGAAACCCCCTAAATTAAAGGCTACTATCTCTAAATATATTTAGTAGTACGCTATTATAATAAGTTTTAATAGATATTATTCTATATAGTAGGTAATTAAAAACTATAACTATAATATTAATAGAATAGTAATAGAGACTAATTACTAAAAACCTAAAGATATAATAATATAATAATTTAATTAAAGAAGATTACTTATATAGTAGACACCTCTAAATACTAAAATAGTTAAGCTCTTCTTCTATATAAATAGAGTAAAGCAGAAAACCACCCTCTACTATATTTAGAGTATAAATATTTAGTATAATATACTTTAATAAGCATAGCATAGCGCTGCAACTAATATTACTACTATAGATAAGATTTATATATAATATAAAAATTCTTTCTTATTTAATAAGATATATTAAGCCTTAATAATAATAGCTATTTTTATCTCCCTTTATAGTAAAGATATTTATTAATAAATCTATAACCTTACCTATACTTATATAGTGTTCTACTTTGCTAAATTATAGAATTTATAACCTTATGTTAGACTTCTAACTAATTATCTAAAACCTATACTTAGAAGTAGTATACTTTTATTATCCCTTTATCTATACGTTAAAAGATTAATTTTAGAATAATATCTTTAGTCCTAGGTGTTATATTAGATTATTAGAGTAGTTTTTATTATTATTATAGTTTAAAAGCCCCCTTATTAAAATTATAAGAGAGTCTTTAATAGATATATTTATTACCTTTATTATTTAAGCTTAGTTATTATTAATATAATATAAGTTTACTTTATAAGCCTATATTCTTCTATATTACTAGAGAATCTAAAGTATATCTAATAAAGTAGAAGTAGTATTCTTAATCTTATTAAAAGTTAGATTTCTTATATCTATAAATTAGTAATAGTGTTATAGCATTTAGAGCTAGAGATAAGTAAGTATTGATAAATACTTTAGTTATAACTAGTAGAAAGATATATACTTAAACCTACCTATTTCTACGCCTATAATAGATATATATTAGAAAAATAAGATAGAGATTTAAATAATAATCTAAGAAAGGCTTAGCAACTTCTATATAGATATAATAACGCTTTTCTAATATTATACCTATTAGTAGAAATTTATAACGTAGTAGGGGTTAATTAACATTATAAAATAATATTAACTCTTATTATTATTATTAGTAAGAGTTATTTTAAAAAACCTATATTTTAGATTAGTTATATAACGTAAGATACTATTTAGTTTTTATATCCTCCTTCTTTATTAACTTTTCTTCTTTTAATAGCCTTAGTGCAGCTGTTATTTATAGAGAGCTATAGTATAGTATAGTAAGATAGATAAAGAGGTTAACTAAAGGTTTAAAAAGAGTTTAAAAAGGTTTCCTTAATAGAGTTAAATATAGAGAAATCTTAAAGTAAGTAGTTAAATACTCTATTATAATAATACTAATAAAATCTATAGTAATCTATCTTCCTTTTTTATCTTTTCTTTTAAGTTTACTACTTAGAGTAGTACTTTTTTAACTACTATAATATAAAGAAATAGCTACTAAAGGTATAAAGTTAAAGCTAGCTATATAGAAAAAAAATTAATTTATATTAAAAGAGGTAGAAATAACTATAATTATAAAATTCTAAACTTAAGTTTAAAAATCCTATTTAATAAAACCTAACTACTAAAATCTTAAACTTAAGTTTAGAAATCTTATTTAGTAAAAGCTAATTATTAGAATTTTAAACTTAAGTTTAGAAATATAATTTAATAAAAACTAACTACTAAAATTTTAAATTTAAGTTTAAAAATCCTATTTAATAAAAATTAGTTATTAAAATTTTAAATTTAAATTTAAAAATATAACTTAATAAAAACTAATTATTAGAATTTTAAATTTAAGTTTAGAAATTTTATTTAATAAAAACTAATTATTAAAATCTTAAACTTAAGTTTAAAAATTTTATTTAATAAAAATTAGCTATTAGAATTTTAAATTTAAGTTTAAAAATATAATTTAGTAAAAGCTAATTATTAAAATCTTAAATTTAATTTTAAAAATATAATTTAATAAAGATTAGTTATTAAAATTTTAAACTTAAGTTTAATAATTTTATTTAATAAAAATTAATTATTAAAATTTTAAATTTAAGTTTAAAAATATAATTTAATAAAAATTAATTATTAAAATCTTAAATTTAAATTTAAAAATATAATTTAATAAAAATTAGTTATTAAAATTTTAAACTTAAGTTTAAAAATCTTATTTAATAAAAATTAATTATTAAGATTTTAAACTTAAGTTTAGAAATAGAATTTAATAAAAGTTAGCTATTAGAATTTTAAATTTAAGTTTAAAAATTCTATTTAATAAAAGCTAGCTATTAAAATTTTAAATTTAAATTTAAAAATATAACTTAATAAAAACTAATTATTAAAATTTTAAATTTAAGTTTAGAAATCTTATTTAGTAAAAGTAAGCTATTAAGATTTTAAACTTAAGTTTAAAAATTCTATATAATAAAAGTTAATAACTAAAATATTAAGTTTATATATAGAAAAGTATATAGTAACTAGTAATTCTTAAGATATTAAATTAATATTTAGAAAACTAGCTTAATAATTATTTATAGTTCTAAAAGCTTTTAAAATAGCTAGCTAAATAGAAATTATAGATAATATATAATAAAGTAAGTATTAATTTTAAATATTATTTATAAAAAACTATAGTTTAGGGTTTTATAGAATAAACTTAAGTATAAAGTTAAAAGTAAAATATTATATATATTAAGGTTAAAAATTAAATTAAATTACTTTAAAATATTTAAAAAATAATACCTCTTACTATTTTTTTATATATATTGCTATTATTTTATAAAAGATTAATATAATTTATTAGTTAAATATACTTTAACTTTAAATAGGCTTAATATATAATAGAAACTTAAGAGGGTTTAGTATAAGTAATAGAAATCTTAATTAAGTATAGCTATCTTTATATACTTTATAAATTATTTTACTTAATTATTAAATTAGAACTTATTATATTAATATATATATAGTATAATATTATTATTATATAACTTTATACTTTATAATTTATTTTAGTAATAGAAATCCTAAAAAAGTATAGTTATATTATTTCTATTACTATTTAGTTATAATTTTTACTTATTATTCTCTTATTCTTTTTATTATTTTATCTCTTTTATAGCTTTTTAAGATTTATAAACTTAAGCTATTTAATTTATAAATCTTAAACCTCTATTTTTATATATTATTTCTTAAATAAATATAAATTAAAAACTATTAATTATAAATTATTATTTAATAACTATAAATTATAGATTAAAACTAATAAAATTCTCTATATATTTAAACTTATTAAATATATAATAAATAGATATATCTAATTAGATATTAGTTAAAACTCTCTTCTCTTTCTTTTAGTATTAGAAATTTTAACTTTTTTTATATATTTATAAACCTTTCTATTAGATATTTATTTAGTTATAATCTAAATCTCTTAAGATAAAGCTTATTAAAAATAAACTAAAATATAAATAACTACTAAAATATTATAATAAAGAAGAATAAAAAGCTAACTATTACTAAAGATAAGCTAAATATTAAGCTTAAAAGAAAGTTACTTATATTTCTACTTTAATAAGCTATAAAGTAGCTACTTATAAATTTATAATAATAATTATACCTCTAATAATATTTATTTAATACTTTCTATATATCTTAAAGCTATTATTAATAACTAGTAATATAATTAAGTTTTATTTTCTACTAAATATTTAGATCTTAATATAGCTATTAGTTTTATTTAAAAATATCTTAAAATAGCTTTAAAGTTAAGTAGTTCTATAGTTTTTTATCTAAATATCTCTATAATAATATTTATTTAATATATTAAATTTAAACTTATTTAATAAAAACTAATAAAGTATTTTTAAGAAAGAGGCTTATATCCTTACTCTATTTAATATAGTTCCCTCTTTTATATACTAAAAGTTTAAAAAAAAAAAGAATAAAATAGTAAATACTTAGATAAACTTACTAAAATAATTAAATCTAAGTTTTAAATTAATTTTAAATACTTCTTAATAAAAGAGTAAGTAACTTAGAAACTATTATAACTAACTATTATATCTATATTCTCCTCTTAAGGTTATATTAAATTACTTAATATATATATCTTAAATCTTAAGTTTTACTAATTACTTTCTATTTCTAACTAAATCTAAATACTAATTAAACCTCTATCTCTTACTATATTAAACCTTTATCTAGCTAAATAAATATTTAACTTTATATCTTTTTTTTAAAAAAATATATTTTTATTTATATTTAGTAAAACTTTAAATTTAAAAAAAAAGTAATAAAATAAGTAGTTCTCTATTTATAAGATTATTTTTCTACTAAATAATACTTTTTTTTTATTTAGTTTTAAATAATCTACTTAATTATTATAATTTATTAAATATTAAAAGCTTAATATATTAAGTTAATAATTTTATAGCTATTATAATTAGCTTTATATTTTTAACTTTAAAGTTAGAAATTAATATAACTAATATTAATATTTATTAGCTTTATATAATAAGTATAACTAAAGCTTTTATTAAATCCTTCTCTTTATATTATACTACTTATATAATTAATTAACTATCTTATATCTTTAAGCTTAATACTATAAATATAAAACTAGCTCTATTTAATCTCTACTATAAGATTAAAAAGTAAATATATCTTTTCTCTAATAATATCCTTAATAGATTAGCCCTTATTATATTATTAATTCTTAGTAAAAACCTATATCTTAGTCTTAAGATTATTACTATTTCTCTTAACTTATTAAGTATAAATTATAAAGCTCCTCTAATTATACTTATTAAAGTAGAAATTAAGTATATTATCTTTATTTAAGTTTTATTTTTCACTCTATTTATAGTAAGTAATCTTCTTAGATTAATTAGCTATTAAGTTTTTATAATTAGGAATTAATCTATATATAAATACTTAGTTTTTAATATTATCTTATTAAGCTATTAAGATGATATTATAATATTAATTTATTTCTTTAACTTATTATTACTTAGATTAGAATTTATTAAAGTAAAACTTTATATAGACTATTAGTAAAACTTTATCTTATATATACTTTAAATATTAAATACTATTTATAGCTTACTTATTTTTAAATCTATTAAAGCTTTTATCTCTTTATATATAGACTTAACTATAAATAATACTTAATAAAATTTAGATTAAATAGCTTTATACTTTATAAACTTACTTCTAAATACTAAAGAGGCTATTTAAGCTTATTAAATAATATTAATTTTATTAATTCTTAATAATAAACTAGTTATAATATAATAATCCTTATAAACCTATTTATTAATATAAATAAATTAATATTAAACGCTATAAAACTACTAATTAACTTTAAAGCTAATAGCTATTTTATAAGTAGACTATCTTAAAAGGAGTATTAGTTTTATAATCTCTAATAATATTATTAGTCTCTTTATTATAAAATAATAAACTTTCCCCTTATATAGTTTAGCTATATATATTAATACTAATAGTTTAAGTTATACTTATAATTAATAACTTCTAACTAAATCTTTTTATATAAAGAGGAATACTATTATATATAGCTCTCTAAATAAGATTTCCTCTTATTTTAAGAGGTATACTAACTTAAGTAATATACTTCTAAGTAATATACTTTAATTTCTATATTTACTTAACGCTTTTAAAAACTTTTTAAAACTATCTACTAAAGAATACCTCTTTAAACTATTTATAATAGGAAATAATTAAAAAAGTCTTTAGTTAAGTTATTAAATAATATTTAAAAAAACTATTAATAGCTTTAAACTTTATCTTTACTTTAATAAGTTCTATATAAAAATTAGTTCTATTAATTCTTCTTATATAAAACTATTATATAATATTAATAGCTTTTATAGCTTTTTTAAATCTCTTATTATTACTAAATAAGGGATTAAGTAATACTTATCTCTTAATATTCTTAATAACTATATATTAGATATATATCTTAATTTATTTATACTAAAGATTAAAGATAGTTTATTAAGTTAGAACTTAAAGTTTAACTTTTAATTACTTTATATAATCCTTAATTACTATTTTAGTATAATTAGTAGTATAAATAAAATATTTATTTAGATATTCCTTTTTATTCTTTATAAACTAATAGTTAGTTTTACTTTTACTACCTAAATATATCTCTTAAAAAGCTAATTTAAATATTAATATAATAAAGTTATTATTCTAAACCTTTATTATACTATATTTTAAGCTAATATAACTTAATATCTTCTAAAAAGCTATAAAGCTATAGTTATAATATCTAAAGCTTTTTAAAAAAGGTATATTTAAAACTTAACCTTAAATAATAATAAAAGTAGTAATTTATATATATTTAATAACTAATAAAAACTTAACTACTTTTAATACTTCTAAATAGATATTTTAGTAAGCTTCTAAAATATAATTAAAAAATAAGTATAGTAGTTTTTAGAGTATTAAAATATCTAACTTTTTATAGTATATAAAAATATAAAGTTTACTTTTATATAACTAACTCTCTTTAAAGTATTTAATCTTTAGAATATAAAATAGAATTTAAGTATTAATAATATATATATTAATAAAGATACTATATTTATTAATATTAAATAGTAAATAACTTTAAAAATATTATTAATATTTAAATTAAATATACTTTTATAGTAGAAATATTACTTAGATATACTTTAGTATAAGTAACTTAAATAATATTAAATATATAACTAATTATTATTATTTACTAACTCCTCTTTTATATTAATATCTCCTTAGTTATTAAATATATAAAATAGCACTCTTAATAATATTAATACTAAATATTAAACTTAAAAATAACTATTTACTTTATTAATAAAAATAGAATACTTATTTATTATATTTTATAATATAGTTAATATTATTATTCTTACTTATTTTATAAATAAAAAATATTAAAATAGCTTAATCTATAGCTAATTTTATAACTTTATTAAAATTCTTTTTAACTTTACTAAATAATGCTTATTTAAAAATAACTAACTTAAATACTTTACTTTAAATCTATTTTATTTAAAATAGAGAGAAGAGTAAAAGTATATTATTAGCGCTTAGTTATTAATACTTATCTTTATATATTAGCTTAATAAACTATAAATTTATATTAATATTTCTTAATATAATTTATTTAAATTCTTATTTCTTATTATATTACTATTATTTAGTATTTAAACTAAAAATAAAGTTTCTCTTACTCTCTTTTATTATATTACTAATATTAATTAAAATAACTAAACTTAATAAGATCTAGAAATATTAATCCTTTAAAGCTTACTATTTTATAATATTCTATCTCTTAATATAAGTTATTTTCTCTATATAATAATTAATTAATATTACTTCCTCTTTAAATATATTAAAAACTAAGTAATAATAAAGTTTAGCTTTTTAGAAATATTAGTTATAACTATAGCTTTATAAAGCTTTTAATTTTCCTATAGTAGTAATTTACTTTAAAAGGAGTCCCTCCTCTAGTATAATATATAAATAGCTAAATATAAGGTTTAAAGTAGTTAAAAATAATAAGAGGCTAAGTATAAAAAAGAAAACTTTAGATTTTAAAATAGTATTAAGTAGTATAGTTCTAGCTATAAGCTTTAAATAAATTTAACTAATTATTATAGCGCTTTTCTAATTATATTACTAATAAGTTAGCTATTAGTAATTTATTACTAACTAATAAGTATTAAAGATAGTAATATATTATTAAAGACCTTAGAGATATATATATCTACTTATAATAAGTAAAATAATAAGTATTTTAATACTATATTTTAGAATTTTAAACTTATTTAGAGGTATAATTTAAATACTTCTAGTATATAGTTATTAAATAATTCTAATAAGATATATAAACTAAAGTTTATAAAACTATAAAATAGAAGTAAAGTTTAAAAGTTATAGACTAAATACTTTAAGATTTCTTTATTATTTAACTACTAATATTCTACTTTAATACTTTTTATTATTCCTTTATTAATAAAGTAAGTAATAATTCCTATATAAAGCTATATATTATATTTAGTAATTATTCCTACTATAATAATCTATTTATACTTATTAATAATTTATTTAAATAGAAGAGAAAAGGTAATTATTTTTCTAAACGCTAAAAGTAGAATATAAAACTATTCTAAGTAGCTACTAAAGCTACTTATAAAGCTATCTAAGAGTACTTTAGACTTATTATAGTAAACCTTTACCTAACTTAGCTTAAGAGGCTTATTCTATTAATATATTAAATCTTTCTATAGCTTTTAGAAATAGTATTATTTAATATAACTAATTAGTATAAATATTAGAATCTTTATAAAAGGCTAATATAGTTCTTAATAATCTATATACTTAAATAGATTATTATAAAGACTAATAAAGTTTAGAATAACTTAGATTTAACTTTTCTTAAAGATACTACTTATATATTACTAAGAGCTAGTAGTTAGAGGAGACTAAAGAGTTTATAAAAAAGTATATATTACTTAGAAAGAAGTTACCTTCTTAAGCGTTTTTAAATTATAAGCTTATAAAGCTTATACTAGTTATATAACTTACTCTCTTAGTGAGGTTTACTAAGGGGGCTATATAAAATAGAGGATATATTATAAGATAAACTATTATATACTTTCTTAGTTATAAGAATAGTTAAAAATACTTTATATATATATAAAAATATTTATAAACTAAAAATATTATATAAAGACTAATTATATATATAAAATTAGAATTACTCTTTAGAGAAAGAATAGCTTAAAAGCTTACTCTTTATAATATAGTTAAAAGAACCTTAATAAGCTCTTTTAATTTATAATATATTTAATTAGCTTTATAAATATATAAAACGTATTAATTTATATATTTATACTTATAAGTAAAAGTAATTAATTAATTAAAAAGTAAATAAAGTAGAAGACTTCTTCTAAAGTATATATAAGAATTTTTCTCTCTTTATATAACTTTTTATATTTTTATAAGATTTTACTTTTTTTTCTATAATATAATAATAACTTTTATAATCTTATATATTATATTAAACTATACTTTATAAGTTATTATTATATAGTTATTTATAATAACTTACTCTTCTATTTATAAGTATTATCTCTAGCTATAAGTAAAGTAAGATACTTTTTTAAGAAATTAAGCTATTTATATAGCTAATACTATTTAAGAATCTCTTAATAAGCTTAATAAATATTTTATATCTTTCTTTTTTTCTTATTTCTACTTATTAATATTATTATAGCTCTTAATTCTATTAAAGAGGCTTATAAGGATTATTTTATATCTATTTATTTATATTAGTATTCTTATTAATATACTTCTAAAACTATTTTTAATAAGTTTATTAAAAGTATTATTCTTACTCTTAAAGATATTATTATAATACTTATTTATAAATAAAATAAAAAAGTAAAAGGTATTTATAAATAGCTTATTCTTATTAATAAGAAACTTAAAAATAAAAAGAGTAATTTCTTTATTATTATTAATTCTTTTATAACTAAAGATAATAATATCTTTATAGTTCTTAAGTTTTATAAATAAATAGGAATTAATATTATTCTTTTTATTAAGTAAAAATATTAGCTAAAGCTTTTATTTATAAGCTAAAATAAGCTAGTTAAAACTTAAGAAAATAATAATCTTTTTAAAGATAATAATAATAATAATAAGCTTTTTATAAGTATTAAAAGTATATTTTCTTATTTCTCTTAAAGTATTTTATTAATACTTTCTTTAGAGCGTATTTCTTATACTTCTATTAAAGTTATATCTTATTAAGATAGTAGTAGTAATATTAACTCTATTTAGTATAATAAGAAAGTTAATATATCTCTTTAGTTTTTATTTCTTTTTTATAAACTAATATTTTTTAGAAGTTTATATTACTACTTTTAGTAGTAATAATTATAATAATTAAATTAATAAAGATAATAAAGTGAAATACTTTAAGTATATTACTAATAACGTTTATAATAAAAAGCTATATCTCTATAAATATTCTTCTAACTTAAGTTATTATAATAAATATTTTTACTTTAGTTATAATAAATATATAATTATTCTACTTAAAATTACTTAAGAGGGAAATAATCTTAATATAGCTATTATAGAGTTCTCTACTACTTATATTAAGTTTAAAGTTTTTACTATAAGAGATATATATTATTTTTCCTTATAAAAATATTTTTTAGCTAATAAAAAATAATACTTTTTATATACTTATAATATTTAAAGAAATACTTAGTATAAATATAAGTTTTACTTATTAATATCTAAATACTATAAGACTTTAAAGATTTATAATTTCCTTATTACTTATAAGTATTTTATTATATAGAAGTTTATTTTAAATAATTTAGCTTAAAAGAAAATTTATAAGAAAAAAGTAAAAATTTCTAAGATCTTTATTTCTTATAAACTTTATAAATTTATAAAGTTTTAAGGTTTTTCTTTTATAAAAGTTAAAATAGAGCTTTTAAGCTAGATATTTTCTAAACTCCCTCTTTCTTTAGTATTTTATAGAGTAATACCTCTACTTATAAGCTTTTTTAACTTAAAGTTATTTTATAAATAATATATTTCTTAGCTTTTTTAAGAGATTTTCTTAATTAATAATTTATTTAATAATAAGAAACGCTCTCTTTTTATTATATATAAATAAGCTATTTTTAATAAGTATACTAAGTATTTTTCTAAAACTATTTTTTTTATTATAAATATCCTCTTTACTACTTCTATTTAATAGAAAACCTCTTCTAAATATCTTTATAAATAAGCTTTAGTTTTTATAATATCTATTAAGAAGCTTTATATAAGGTTTTAAGAGTATTAATCTTTTTATAAATCTATTTATATACTCTTAACTTTTATTATTAAAAGTATACTTCTTTCTTTTTAATAGCTTACTCTAGCTATTTCTTAAATTAATACTTTTTTTTTAGCTTTTTAGTATAAAGTTTTTATTATTCTTAGTTTTATAAGCTTTTATATTAGCTCTAAAGTTATTATTTTCTAGAGATCTATTTATATTTTATATATAATTTTTAAGTATTATAACCTCTCTAAGTAAAATATATTTAATATTTATAAATAGTTAGAAGATTTCTTAAGAAGTTAATCTTAATTCTTAATAAGTATATAATAATCTTTAAAGATATTAAGGGATTTATTAATACTATTAAAATATCTAAAAAAGATCTTATAAAAGCTATTTATACTTTTAATATCTTATACTAAAAAGTATAAAGTTTTTATAAAAATAGTTTTAATAATTAATTTATTTTAACTTTAAAGCTATATAATTTTAGTTTTATAAAAGATACTTTAGGTTTATAAGTAGTTTTTATTTAGGTTTTATATATAATAAGAGAAACCTTATTTTTACTTTATAATCTTTATAAGTATATTATAATTATATATATTATATTTATAAGATTTAAGAGTAAATAAAAATATTTAAACTTTATTTATAAGAGGTTTTTTATAAATCTATCTATAAATATTATATTTATTAATATATAAATTACTTAGAAGTTCTCTTTTTAATACTCTTATTTTAACTATATATTATAAATATTAATATACTTTAAGTAAATATTTATTTTCTCTCTTTTACTTATAATAAGTCTAATTATTTATTAGTTATTATAATAAATATTCTATATATTACTAAACTTAAGTTTAATATTTTTAAATAGTTTCTAAAAAGCTACTATCTTTTTTACTATCTCTATTAAACTTAAGAGTTCTATTTTAATAGTTAATATTATAACTATTATTTATCTAATTACTTTTTATTAGATTAATCCTCTAAATAGTATTATAAAATATCTTTATAAAGATTAATATATTACTTTATTATCTATAAATAAAGTATCTATAGCTATAAGTAATATTTAAATATCTATAAACTTACTTCTTAAAATACTAAAGTAAATTATAAAATATTAAGTTTTATATAAATACTATATAATATATCTTATAATAACTAAATACTCTTAAAATAGATTTATAAAAAATTAGAATAAAAATACTATTATAAATATAATATCTACTTTAATAAGTATAGCTATATAAAGTATTAATCTAACTATCTCTTAAAAAATCTTAACCTCTTATAATATTACTTATCTTTTATTTTTCTTAAGTTCTATTTAAAATAGAGGGGTTAATAAATAAATAGTATTTAGCCTCTAGCTATTCACTATAATTTTTACCTACTTAGAGCGATAGACCTCCTAACTTTATACCTCTTAATAATATATATAGCCTTTAGTTATATAATTATAACTCTTCTAACCTTAGCTACACTTATATATATATATAACTTCACTATCTTTAACTTCACTTTAATAATAATATAGTTTATAATTACTTAATTACTAACTACTAAACTATTAACCTATCCTCTCTCTTATATATTACTTATGCTACTATTAAATACTATCCCTATTACTACTTTACTATCTACTATAATAACTTCTTTAGAAGTAAGTTATCACTATTATTATCTTCTTATTTAATTAAGCTAGCTAACGCCTTTAGTATACCTTATATTATCTATAAATAAAGTAGTATATTAAGCTAATAAGCTTAGTAGCAGCTATACTATTATTAGTAACACTCTCTCTATATAATTAGCGTAAGGCGTACTTATTAATCCCTAGAGGACTGCCTCTACTTTAGTATTATAGAGAGCCTATTTAAAGAAAAGCTACTCTATAAAGTATATAAGTACTTTATCTACCTCTATAGCTAAGTTTATATACTTATTATTAATTAAGTTATACGTCTTAAAGTCCCCTATAGGGGTATTAATAAGAACTCTCTTAAGCGTTATCCTAATTATACACTCTTTATATATATTAAACTATATAAGGAAAGAGAGGTTTTTATTAATTAGATTAATATTAAACTCTATAGTAAGTATTTATATATTCCTTATATTAATAAGCGCGCTAAGCTTAAAGTATTTATATATAAGGTTAAGTGCTAATATTATAAAGGTTTCTTATAAGTTATAAAGTAAGGAAGAGGAAGAGGGAAAGGTATAAAGCCTTATACATAGCAATAGAGCTTTTTATACTTCTAGCTATAAGAACCTCTTATAATAACCTCTTTAGTTAAGGAGTTATCTCTATTTAGTAGTATTTATAGCACCTTATTAGAAGGTTTAGTAAAGCTATTACTAAGCTATAAAAGCTTTAGTAACCCCTTTAGCTTTAATATAATTAGGCTTATTATATATAGTACTACTAGCCTTATATTATGCAGCTAGCGTTATTACTATTTCGCTAGTTTATTTAGCTAGGGCGTGCATTTAACTTTATATAGTAATATTTAGAAGGTTTATCTATTAGTAGGAATATATAGGGTTTCTATACTGTTTTCCTTAATTAGTAGAAGGTATAAGTTAAAGTGCCTATATAGTGTTTCTAGAATTATACTTATATATAGGGTGAATTTTACTATAGTCTTTTTATAAGGGGGCTGCGTTATAACTATAAACTTAATAAATAGTATTTTATAAATTAAACTTTTAAATAACTTTTTTAATATATAAATTATAAACTAAAAAGATCTTTTAAGCTTTTTAGTCTTTTATAACTCTTACTCTTAAATACTATTTAATATCCCTCTATTCCTTAATTTTATACTCTCTTTTAATCTTATTAATAATCTTATAAGTTTTATCCTTATTATCTTTATAAAAGAAAATAAGAAAATTATTAATATAAAATATAATTATAACTTTTTAATTAAAGTTTTAAAAGAAATAAAAATCCTCTTTTAAACTTTATAAGCTAAATCTCTTAAAAGTAAAGCTAAATTCTTTATATTATAAGAGTAATATATTTTAAAACTTATATAAAGCTCTATTTAACTTAATAATATATCTAATAGGGGAATCTAAATACTTTATAAGTTCTTTAATACTTTAAAGTATTTTATAAATAATTAAATCTCCTCTTTTTAGTATTTTTATATTTAAAAATATATTAATAATATTATATTAGTATACTTTATAATTAAATTATATAGTAATTATTATTATAATTTAAAAAGTTTAAGAAATAAAAGTTATAATATAAATGCTCTTAAGATCTCTTAATTAGAGGTCCTTTTTTATAATAATTTAAGTTTTTATATCTATAAGATATCTATTTATATTTAGCTTATAAGTAAAGACTTATTTTAAAAAAAAAGGTTTTAAATATACTTTTAAGTAATCTAAAATCCTCTATATCTTAAAGTTAATAATTTTCTTAAGCTCTTTATAGTATATAATAATAAATAACTTCTAAAGCTATTTAAAAAGCTTTTTAATCTCTTTTTAAGTTTTTAAGAGTAATAATAACTAAATATAATATATCTTATTAAATTATAATAAGAAATTAAGAAAAAACTTTAAGATTAATCTTTTATAAATATTATTTCTTAAAAGTTTAGTTAATTTAGCTTTTATTATTTTATAGAATATATAATAAAGTTTTTTATTTTCCTTAATAGCTTTCTATTTTTCTAATATAAAAGATATAAAAAAGTTATTTTATTTTTATTTATTAAATATTAAGTTTTTATTTTTTATATTTATAATATTATTTTTATAAATAATAAAAACACTTTTAGGTTTACTCTAAAGATTACCTCCCTTATTAGAATAAGTTTAAATATAAATCTTTTTTATATATAAGTACTTTTTTTTTAGTTTAGAGGTTCTTTTTTATATATCTCTAAAATTAAATTAATCCTTAAGAAAAAGAGAATTCTTATAAGAGCTATTTATATCTATTAATCTAAAGTTTCTTATATCTTTTAATAAGAACTTTATTTTATTAATTAATTCTAAATCCTCTTAAAATTTTAAAGTAATAATAATAATATTACTTTTAAAACTTTTATTACTTAAAAATTTTAAAGTTTATTTAAGAAAGTTACTTCTAAGTATTTAACTAATAAGTTCTAAAAATTATTTAAAAGTAAAAAAGCTATATTAAACTATTTTAAATATAGTCTTTTTATTTTGTATACTTTATAATAACTATTATATTATAATTCCTTTATTAATTATAAAATTATTCTTATTTAAAATACTAAAACTTATAAGTATATTAAAAACTAAAAGTAATTCCTCTATTTCTTTAACTATAGCTTTTATAACTAATAGTTATATACTTTCTTTAATATTCCTTTTTAAGTAGAACTTATTTTTATTAAATATAATATTTTATAAAATAATTACTCTCTTAAATATTAAAATCTAAATCTTATAGAAATTATATATATTAAATATATATTTTATAAAATATCTAATATAGCTATATAAAACTATTTTAAACTCTCTTCTTTTTATATCTCTCTCTCTTTCTCTTTTAAAGATATATATTTTATAATTATAAATATATATCTTTTTTTAATAAAGTTAAATTTTAAAGTTCTTTAGTATATTATAAACTAATACTTATATATTAAGATATCCTTTAAACTATTCTTCTTTAACTTTATTAAGAGACTTTTAGTTTATTAATATATAAAGACTTATATTATATAAGAAGATATCTATAAATACTAATTTATCTTATAGCTTAAGTAAAAATCCTATTAAGTTTAATATCTATATATTTTATATAATTACTTCTTTTCTTACTCTTTCTCTCTTACTAATTAGTTCTTTTATATAAAGAGAGAGAAGCTTAATATTAATATTATTCTTATAAGCTTATTATTAATATTTAGTTATTCTTTAGATTATAATAATAGATCTATTAATATTTTATCTTATCTTATATATAAAGAGTTCTTTCTATTTAAAAACCTAGTTCTTAAAAGTTTATAATATTTAGAAGACTTTATAATAAGTTTTATTTCTAAAATAAAACTTAAATAGTTTTCCTATATATTTATTTTTAATTATAAAAAGCTATAAAACTTCTAAGTAAACTTTTAAGTAGTTAAATAGATTTTAAAAAATATATTAGTATAGATATTTATTTTTAAATTTAAATAATCCTTATAAAATAACTTATTATAAATAAACTGTAGAATAATCTTTATATTTTAGATAAGTTAGCTTCTTAATCCTCACCTCTTAAGTATTTTAAACTAAATACTTAAAAGCTTTCTAGCTAAAATATTTAGCTTATAAGTATTAAAAATAAGTATTATTTTCTTTTATAAGTTTAAGATTATAAGAAAGTTATTCTTAAGAAGCTATAGCTATTAGTTATATAGTATTAATAACTTCTAAATAGCTTATATTAAAATAGGTTTATATAGAAAGTAAGATAAAATAATTAGAAATAAATTTATATTTAAAAAATAAAATATTATTAATATATATAAATATCTAAAATAAAGTTTTAACCTCTCTATAATAGATTTTATTAATATATTTATTAAATTAAATATAAATACTTTTAAAAGAAGATTTTAAAATAATATTAATTTTAAAACTTTTAATATAGAAAATATTCTTAAAAGTAAAATCCTCTATTTATTCTCTATTAAGCTTATAAAAAGCTTTATAAAAAACTTTTATACTTACTTTATAAATTATTAAAACTTAATTTCTTATAATAACTTTTTTAAATCTTTTAAGTAACTTATAATTTTATAAATAGCTTATATTATTAATAATATAGTTTAAAGCTATAATATTATAAATTATAGAGAGCTATAGAGGATTATTATTTTCTCTACTTATATTAAAAATAGATCTAAATCCCTTTTTAAATATCTTAAGAGTAATTAAGTCTATATATAGTAGTATAATTATAATAATAACTAAATTATTAAGATATAAAGTTCTTTTAGTAATATATCTTTTTATTTTTATAATATTTTTTAGCTTAAACTATCTCTTATTTATAAAGTTATTATAAATTAATTTCTATTTTTTTAAAAATATTTTAATTTTAATATTATTTTAAATTTCTATAATAACTTTTAAAACTAATTAATAAGATATTTTATTTATTAATATAAATTTAATTTTTATATAATTTTTAAAAAACTAAATATATTATAAAAATTATCTTTTATTAATAAACTCCTAATATAAATATTTTTTTAGCTTTTTTAAGAATATCTTTAGTTTCTTAAGATTTCTTATTTTTAAATTTTAGTTTTTTAGATTTAAATTCTTTTAAAATTAAGCTTAATACTTATAAGTTTTTAGATCTCTTATTAATTATTATAAAAGTTCTATTAATTCTAAGTTTCTTCTAATAAGAGTTTAATTAGATAATTTTAATAAATATTTTTCTATAATACTTTAATTTAGGAAATAATTAGGATAATTCCTTATAAATAATAAGATCTTAAATTATTTATTATACTTAATTAAGAGTAATTTAAACCTTAATAATTTATAAGAAATATTTAATTATAAAAGCTTTTTAAATATTTAAAATCTTATAAATTAATATTTAGTAGTAGTAATTAATCTACTTATTATAGAAGTTTTTTAAACTAATATTTAAATAAGTAGTTTTATATAAAATACTAAAGTAGTTCTCTTTTATAATAATCTAAATAGCTAAGTTACTCCTTATAAACTTACTTTTAAATAATCTAATTACTATTTAAAAAGAAAATAATTTATTACTCTTATTATTTAAAGTAGTTTAGTTTTTAGGTTTTTATAAATATATAAATATTAATATAAAATTAATATTATTTTCTAACTTAGAAATATCTAAAATATATAACTTAAATAGAAGTAGTACTTTATATTTTAAAATAAGCTTAAATAAAATATAATTCTTATTAAACTTATTTAAGATTTAAAGTTTAATAATATTTATAAGTTTTTTATTAATATTTATAAAAAGCTAGTTCTAAATATATCTTAAAAGCTAATCCTTAATTTTCTAGTTATTTTATATATTAGTTTTTAAAATAAATTATTATTTAATAAATATTTTATATCTAACTTAAAAAATAAGATCCTCTAAAGTAATAAGTATTAGCTTAATTAGCTTAGAAGTAAGTTAAATATATATAAGTATAAAAATAACTAAGATTTAAGTAACTTTATTTTTATTTTCTTTTTATTATTAAAAGTTTATTTATTATTCCTCTTAAGTCTTAGTTTTTTTCTATTTCTTAAGATCTTTTTTATAAATATTTTATTTTTCTTTATTAATTTAATTAATATAATCTTTAAGAGATAAGATATTTATCCTATTAGTATTTCTAAAAATAGATATATCTAGTTTATTAGAATTAACTAAATCCTAAATACTATATATAATATAAATAACTTTAAAATAGTTAAATTAAACTAATTAGTTTTTATAAGTCTTTAACTTAACTTATATATTTTTAAAATAAAAATTTATTTTAAAAGCTTTTTTAAATAAATAAAATATCTTATAAAGTCTAAAAAGTAATTATATATAAATAGAAATATAAAAAGAGAAGAGAGAAACTTATTTACTTTATAAAATATTTTAGTAGTAATAAAGGAGTAAAATTAAAGTTTTAATAAATTAAACTTATAACTACTAAAAACTAATAGTTAGAGAAAACTAAAGAGTTTATAAAAAGATATATATTATTTTAGAGGAAGTTATCTTCTTGAGTATTTTTAAATTATAAGTTTATAAGGCTTATACTAGTTATATAACTTACTCTCTTAGTGAGGCTTACTAAGGGGGCTATATAAAGTAGAGGATATATTATAAGATAAATTATTATAATTTAGAAATAAAGTTTAAAGTTTTAACTTCTCTATATAGTTTATTTTAAAAGGTTTATAACTTCTTATCTTTCTATTTTTTTTAAATATAAAGTAAGTTTTAATTATTTCCTAAATATATATATAATCTTAATATATTATTAGTAATAAAGAGTATATATATAATATTACTACTTAATATAATTAATAAATATTTAAAAATTATCTCTTTATATTTTTAAAACTCTTCTATATAGCTTAAGTATATATATATTTAAAGTACTTAATTAAATCTACTTATATTAATTACTTACTTAATTCTTATATCTTTCTTAACTTATTATAATAATTATAGCTTAAACTTTAAGTTTAAAGAGAAAATAGTTTATATTAATAAGTAGTTTATAGAACTTCTCAAAGTAGTTTTTAAAAGCTACTTAAAACTTAATAATAGTTATATAGCTAATAAATTTAAGTAGTTTATATTTAAAGTTTAGTTTAACCTTTAGATTAGTTAATATTAATTTAAGTATAATTAAAACGTCTTATATATTTTTTTAGATATATATAATTAAAAGAAGATTTTAATAAAATAATACTTTTATTTATAATATAATCTATTAAATTAACTACTAAATATAACTTATAACTTAAACTTAATAAAGTTATCTATATATATATATATATATCTTTTAATATATTTATAATATTAATAGCTTTAAAAGTTTTTAATATATTTAATAAACTTAATATATTAACTATATCTTTATTTATTAGAGCGCTTTTAATACTAATAATATATACTATCTTTACTATATATATATATATATTAAATAGTATTAAGAAGATACTTAATAATTATAAAAAAGTATTAATTAATATAAAGACTTTTACTTAAGGAGTAGTTAGTAGCTCTTATACTCTATATAGTATTAACCTAATAAAGCTAAGTATAAGTAGTAAAATACTTATATATCTTAATAAATAGCTACTTAATACCTTTAAAGCAATCTTATTATTAACTAAAGGGTGTTAGTAGAGACTATAAAGCTAAGATTTAGGAGCAAAAGATTAGTAATTACACTAAGAATCATGAATTTATGCGATGCTTCTTCCTTTTTGCATTGCGGGCGAAACAGACTATCGCTGCCGCTCGAGTCACAGGAACACTCGCTGTAAGCAAAACGAAAGTGACAACGAACCTCGTTGTCCCCGGCAGCATTCACTGTGTGTTGGTTCACGACTGGGCTACGCGCTTCTGGTTCGGTCGTGGAGAATCGCGACGACAATCCTAGCCTTTAGGACTATAGCGCCTCAATCTGTGTCTGCACCGGAGGTGTTGACCAGTTCTGGCCCCATACCTCCCTTCCGTGCGAGGTATTTCTGATTTGCCGTGCCGTAATCGGCCGGAGCCCAAATGCCGGTCATATGCATCAGGTATACGCTGGAGTGGTACATGCGCGGTTCTTGACGGCCGCGGGTGGCGTGGAGAGCCGCCGCAGCAGAACGCAATCGCGCAAGACACGTGGCCAGCGCGATACCGAGATCAATGCAAACGGTGTGGTGACCCATTCCTGCGGGCTCAGACGACGCCTGCTCGAGATAGAAAGTGGCCAGCCGCAGTGCTAAGCCGACTTCTGTTGCCGAGGAGCTGGCAGCAATGTAGACGCCTCGGAGGGAGGCGGGTCAGGATTGTGGGGGTGACTTTGTCGCATGTTGCTGGAGGTGGTCGTCGAGTTCCTACCTTGGGGATATATCCGCCAGCTCAAGATGGTCACAACTAGAGAGTAGTCTAGATGATTGAACTCGCCACGCCAGCTTGAGTTTGAGCAGGCGGGTGGCACGGCTGTAGTGCGTAGTTGGGGTAGACTAGAACGGAATGTTACTACAGGGCGACGGTCGAAGGCAAGGGGACACGAAGCGACAAGACACGACGTCAAAATCCGTGGACATGGCATTTTGGGTCTGCGGTTTTATTTCGACCACACGTGGAGTCTGACAAAGAGAGGACTGTAATTGAATGAGGTTGCAGGTTGCGATGTTATCGCTCTTGACTGGGTGATGTTGGTGTTCGCGTTCTTTTTGTCGAAGGCGGAACGTGAAGGTGGACGGGCAAGGAAGGTGAACGGTTAACAGCGTCCTCCGTACCTTTATGGGTCTCATGAGGATGGAAGGTAAGACCCGGAAGGTAAGACCCGGAAGGTAAGACCCGGAAGGTAAGACCCGGAAGGCAGGACCCGGAAGGCAGGACCCGGAAGGCACGTGGAAGACGTGAAGGAAGGTAGCAGGGGAGCGGGGAGCTTGTCACGCAATGAGTCTGCACACATCATTCGGTCTCCATGTGCAGTGTCAACATTTGAACGTTCGCTGCCCGGTGCAATGTGGAAGATAGGAAGTAAGGTGGAAAGTCTAGCAGATCAAAAGGGCATGTTGCCCGCGAGGAACGGAAGGCTATTTTCGAACTGGTCCGTTCTCCTGAAGGAGCCAACACAAGGTGTGCTCAGTGGGCCGTTGAGATGGAGGGGGATGCTGAGGTACGGGTAGCCATTGTGGAGTGGCTGGCGATCCCGCTGTGGTATCTACGACCGGTCCGATCCCGGCCCCTTCTGCCAGACACAGGGCGACCCGACGCTGCCTGATCCTCTACACTGCAGACTCAAAGGTTTGGATCCACTTCACCCAATGACGCGCATGTATGCTGCTGCTCTCTGGCGAACAAGCACGAGTCCACGTCTGTCCGCCTGCAATGCCTCCGGAGGAAGATTCATGGGCGCCGTTGCCACAAGTGGACCATGTCGGATGCTAGGCGCCGGTGATCTGTTGCATCCCAAGCAGGTGAATGTTTGGAAAGGAATAGCTGGAGAAAATTAACCCGGCCATAACTCCAGACCTTTAGGGATGGGTCACAGGTTTGCTGCCTAGGCATACCACCGCCGGACCGAGGATACAATGAGCTCTTAGCGCCAAGTCTGACGGGTTTGGTTGCGATGGCGTGGCCCTGGGATGCCCAGTAGCTGGTGGCAGCGCCGACTTGGCCTCAATTGCTGCGAATCGAGGTAGAAGACCACAATGTCTGGGAGACGGGCGCAAAACGGCACACAGGGCTTTTGGACGTTCCGCTGGATCGCTTCCCAATCATCGGAGCGGTTCGGCTTCCGGGCTGCGCCGTTCATGCAGTTGTCTCATGCCTCGAGTCTGGTGAGCTGAGCTGAAGACCAGAGACGGTCTCGTTTCAGAACACCATTTGTCTTTGGCCTTTTTCCCCCGTAATGTGGTGACAATCTCTTCCCTCTGGCCCATGCTCATCGCCATGTACCGGGTTGTCGTATTTGCAACCGAGAATATGTTGCTCCCCGACCTGCTTCCCTTGCTGTTGACGCACAGGGCAGCAAGTGAGGTGATGCAAAGTAAAGAGGTTTTTAGGCAGTCTAGGTCTTCTGTCAGATTGGGTCGCGCGCCGGTCAGCGGGGAGACGCCTTGCCAGGCAT
The DNA here is from genome assembly GCA_025327135.1 of Colletotrichum sp. SAR 10_71. Taxonomy (NCBI): domain Eukaryota; kingdom Fungi; phylum Ascomycota; class Sordariomycetes; order Glomerellales; family Glomerellaceae; genus Colletotrichum; species Colletotrichum sp. SAR 10_71. The sequence goes on from JAKMWS010000069.1 coordinate 141,253, forward strand.
GGTGGCAATCGATTTGTTTGATGAGCACAGCCAGCAGGCTAGCAGCGGACTATTGCCTTGCAGCGTGGATCTTGAAGGCATGGCATGTGTGCATTGTCGGAAAAGAGGTTGCTAGCTACCATCGGCCCAGCCGATCGAGCACGCGGAGGGCGGCGGACGGAGCCGCACTGTTCCTCAGATGAAAGCGCCTTGTCTGTACGTCGGCGCTGTCCCTCTGAGTGCGGCGACACATGCGAGAGCTGACCTCGGGCGATGATGTCTGCCGTTCCATCGCGTTTGTGTGCCGAGCTCAAGGGTCCTGCTCTGGGTGTGGGTATGGCGGCGGCGGGGTAGGCTGCGTGCCAGAGTTTATTGGATTTGACGGTCGGTCATGTGGCAACAGAAGACGACAAGCTAGATTGCCTTGTTAGCAAGTATCCAAAGGCTTTGGACGACAGGATACCTTACGCTATGGAGATGCAGATGCCTCTCGGTGCCTGAGACGACAGGTGGGCGACGCATGTGGGATGTGAGATGCAGAAGTACTTGTACATCCGCAGCCGGGTGACGAGATTCGCAGACTTGCATGCCATTGGTCTTTGTTCCTTGTAGCCGTGTTGATGTCGCGCTCCTTCCTGGGGAGCAGTCCCGACGCAGGCCTACGGTTGCGATCGCGCGGGATCCGTGTCTGGAGCGATGCAAAGAGCCATCATGGCGCTCGGAGGCATGCTGCCGTGGGATCGAAGAGCTGGATTGGAGAGCCAGAGGTGTCTCGCCGTGGGACGTTGATGTGGGGTGTCGGATGTTGGAGCTGTGACGCTGTGATCGGCTGGCAGGCAATTCCATTGAAGGGGCGTGACGCGCGCTGGCCGATGTAGCTTTTGGGTAATGCACCAGGAGACTTCGAGGGTGGGGGCCTCCGCTCCGTTTAAGTGCATATCTGACCATGCGCCTTGTGCACTGGATTGTGTCGGAGCCGAAGGTGGTTTGCTGGTAGCCGGGCTGTGGTGAGATTGGCTGTGGTACATCTTGAATGTGACGGCCCACTGGTTGGTACATTGGCCACTTTGCTGGCTGTGGCACATTTTGAGAGTGGCGTGGGTGCCCAGTGGCAGAGGCTGTGCGCACCCGTCAGCCACAGGTGGCGGGTGCTAGGTAGAAACGTGGCGCACGACCCACAAAATTACCATGTGGTAATTTTGTGGGTCGTGAACATGGGCGAGGCCGAACTGCATGCAACTTGCAGCGCAGTACGAGGCCCTTGACAGAGCCGCTGCCGTGGGCGTCGCGACAGCACGCGACAGCAGTATCATCATCGCTCGAGTGCTTCCCTCGGCAGACTGTCGACTTGGTATCTGTGAGGTCAAGTCGTCCGAAGGAAGGTCGAGTAGAAGTCCCACATCTGTGGTGCCTTTGGAAACATCGCGCGCGCGTCGCGTCGGCGGCAAGGTTCGATACAGGAGCGTGACAGCATGGCAAAGTTCGGTGTGAGGACTGGTGGACGAGGGATGCGTCACGAAGGGTCTGAAGATGTGCGCACCATGATGTTTGCAGGAGAAGAGAGCAGTTACCTTGGGAGGTAGGTCAGGTGCGGACATTGATGGTCCACTCAGACAAGACCTGGGGGCAGGCGCCAAAATATAAGTGACGATTTTCCCACCAAAAACCGTCACCTTCGACCAACCCTGGCACCTTCCGCTTTGCTGCGAAAAATCCCAGCAAGATGCTAAGGCAGCCTCTACTGGCCTGGCCCTGCCACTCCAAGTCCTGTCAGCGGCTGTTAGTGGGTGGTCCGCTGAAGGTGCCGCCCAGTACCTAGTGAACGCCTTTTCAAGCTTACAAGCCCGCAGCTGTCTGCCAATCCACCGCATCGGCAAATAACTTAACCCACCAAGTATGCCTCGAACTATGTCCGATCGGTGCCGCAGAGCACTTCGCTCCGTGCCTACTCAACATTGATGGATATGTCACGGGCGTGTTGGATTTCCGGTCGGCACTACATCAGTACGACCACGCCAGGACGTCTCGACTTCGATGGGGCCGACAGCGTCCCCGGTCTTCCAAGCTTGCCCTTTGACACCAGAGACGGCGCCGCAAACTTGGCCCAAAGCTCCTCCGTCTGGATGCGCTGATCTTTTCGTTTTCTTCTGTATCTTCATCTCAATGTCCATGGCCGCCCTCGTTGTCCTCCTCTGCCTCTTTGCGGTCGGCAATCACCACCGTCCGACCAGCGACAGACGAGAATACCTACTCACCGTTGTTGCTGTGCCGGCCTGCCTAAAGTGACTCGCAAAATAACACCCGCCAGTGCAACCCGTTTCCGACCGAGGCGGCGGAACGGCTGCCACCTTGGAGAGGCGATTGTCTCGATGCTAACACGGTGACCTTGAGGATCGACGTCGACAATCGGCCGGAGTCCTGCCACACGCGCTGAATCGATTGTCGAAGCCCCCCACCGTGACCCAGAAGCGGGCGACTTGCTGACGGCCGAGGATGTTGGTTCCGGCAGCTTCGCCCGGTCCGCCGCCGGCCATGCGCGTCGGATAGACCTACAGCCATCCTCTCGCCGCCCCCGGTGCCCGTCTGGTCGAACTGGCATGATGCGCCTGCGGGAGCCACTAGACCAGAGAGAGATGGACCAGCGGATCTGGCTGGCCTTGTTCATTGCATTGCCAACATCATCGACCACCTGCCTGCCTGGATCCCGGCGCTCGATTGTCAGCAAGCGTCCAAGACGATGAATACCAGATCAAGGATATGGCGGTGTAGCGGCCCGGCGTCGAGTGTGTCGCCTCAGCAGCGCCAACCTGGCGAATTGCCTTGCGCAGCCAGAAGCCAAACCTGGCAGTGACTGCCTCAGCTTCTCAAGATGCCGAGAGCCGACGGCAAAACAGTTTGAATGCCCCGGACCTTCGAGCCTCCGAGTATTGCTCCAAACGGGACTCCCAGGGGCCAACGACCGAGATGGCAGGCGTTCCAGCAGAGTAGTCAAATGTTCCCATCGCAGCCCGGCGGAGAGCTGGCGCCTTGACCCGAGCAGCGCTTGCATCCGCCGGCAGCGGACACCACCGGCAGCGCGTTCTCAGCCAGCCAGTCTGTGGTCGTTCCTCACCTCGAAAGACGAAGCCGCACGACGGCCGCCCACATACAAAACAGACGGGGATAGATGGTTGAACAAAACGAACATCGATCCTCGATCAAGGAAAACTGCAAAAAACATACAACACCGGGCATTCGCCGGTCGTCACCGACCCGACTACTACTCCAGCCCTCATTGGCTTATCTATGGGAGAGCGGACGGGATCCCGAGTTTTCCAATGGGTATGGTCGTATGTGCTTGCAAGAGGGATTCTAGCCGTATATGGAGGAACCACTCCGGTGATGCCTAGTCAGGGGACCAAGCCGACTGAGAAGGGACATGGATGAATCGCTCGGAAACAGGCGACGTCTGGCCATGGAGATGCGTTATGCTGAGCACACGGGAGTGTCACAGAAGTTCTCATCCCGCAGCACCAAGATTAGAGTCTCCTGCGATGTGTTGTGTGATTGAGCGTCATCAGCGGTTGGGCGTGCGGGGCTCGGGTAAGTTGACGAAGTTCTTGCAAAGACCTCAACGATGAGACGAGTAGACTCCGCCGAATAACTCTGAACGTCGGCACCAGGAAAGTCCTTCCAGAGATTGGCACAGTGAAGTCGGTTGGCCGGGAGTAACGAATGCCCACGAGTCTCGATCCGTCTTCTGAGATTTTATGACGCTGTGCTTGGGAGGCACTGGTCCGAGCACATCCCACCCGTTGTTCAGTGTAGTTGTCGATTTGAAGTTTGCCTCACCTCGCTTGATGTCCATAATGGAACTGGTGTGATTTGCGGATACGATACCTGGCTGAACGACGACTTTTCATGAGGGAGCTTGATTGATGACCCAAGAAGGCAAAGACGGCGATTGAACTTCTTGTGAAGAGTCTCGATCAAGATGACGGTCTCTGCGAGAGTTGCTGTCGCGTTGGATGGATGTGACCGCATGCCTACCTCCACGCAAGGGCTGGTGAGTGCACCTACGTCTGGCGCGTTTCTCCTGTTTGCCAGGGACGAGGTGTGGAGGTGCTCTGCTTGTCTGATGTCAGGGGACATGGAGGTTCGTGTCTTTTGCCAGACGTGGAAGATTGAAGCAAGTCCCGAAGCCTCAAACCCGAGGAAAACAGTAGCTGAGACAGTGCCCGCAGACGTGCCATGCGAAATCTGATGGCGACGGCGGAAGGCGGTTCGCCTGGGTCATATTGCTTTCCCAGCGATGAACAGCGTGATTGTGCCGTGCCGAGGTGCGACACGGCAGCTTCACGGCCCAAGCGAGTGCAAACACAGCCCATCCGCCTCGGGCTTACGTCCCTGGCAAACGCAATCACGGCCGAGATCACGTCGTCGACAACGACCGCTTGGCGGCACCCGATGTAAGCTCTTCTCGTCACTTGAACCATTCGTCTAGCAGGTTGACATATCCGTCATCCTCTGATTTCCTGCCTCGTCTGCCGTGGCGCTAAGAAGAGTAGATCATAGCGGCATTTCTCCCTTCCTGTCCAGTGTCTTCCAAGCCATTCCCATTGAGGGCCTACTTCCACTTTGGCTCAAGCCCAAGCCCAAGACCGTCGAGGTGAAGTTCATTTTCCGCCATGGTATCGGCATACAAAAGGCTTTCCGGAGCCTGATGGGGTCATCGTGAACACCAAGTCGACAGTCCATGGGATGGCGCGCGATATCATCCAGCTGCGCGCAACAGAGACGCACCGGGATGTTGCTCGATCGATCTCCCTGGTGGGCCGCTGTTCAGACTGCCGCGGCGATGATATCAAGCACATGTGAACGCAGAGGAATGTCACCGGCTGTATGGATACATCATGACAACGTGCTCATCGCGCTGAACAATCCGACAATGCTCACGGTCGACGCGGTCGATACGTCGGGACCTTTGACGAGGACCACGACCTCGGGGACGCTCAATGGCGCTGTGGATCTCAGGGAGTGGCAGCTCGCGCCAGGGGTGTGCGCGTGAATTCCTTCCCCTCGCAAAGACCGTGGAGGGCCAGCAGCATTCTCAAGCGACAACAGCATGGGCGACACAGAAGACCTCAACCGAATTGAGGCAGTCGAGTCAGGATGATGTTAGGAGGCGGGCCGGTCGCGGGTGCCTTTGCAGATGAAGCGGGTCGCGGCGGAGCAGGAAGTAAACCGGAAGGAGGGCATCGGCATGAGGCTTGCAGCCAGCGACGGCTCCGTGCGGGCGGGTAGGAGCTTCGCAAGCTTGTTAATCGCTCCAGCAGGGAATTAGAAAGCGACAGGTCCACAAAGGACAAATGAGCTGATCACGCCCTGTGGTGCGAAGCAACAGTGGAGTGATGTAGCTGCGTTCGACGCCGCTGGGCCAGCACGAAAGAAATGCAGCGCGGCAAACCTTCGCCGTCTGCAAACCTTCGTCGTCTGCAAACCGAGTCGCATCTTTCGGGGTGAGTGGACCGCTAACTCGGTGTTGTCGGGCGACCCAGAACCCAGGGAGGTTGTTCACAGGACGCCATACTGAAGCGAGTCTGTTTACTAATTGGACGTGGTATTAGCATCCACGGCAACGTTGGACGTAGTGCCGGACGTCACGCGGGGCTTGGTAGAATTGTGAGCACTGAGCCGGTTACTGATGTGTTTTATTGTCCATGTTGGCTGACCAACGTTGCTATTCCCGTTATCCTACTCGCTCCTATGCGTTCAAGTGCTTCCTCGATGGGGCGCACATGCTTCCGCGGCGTAGTACGAGGGCGCTTTGCTTCTGCCGACACGCTGGTTTTGGAACTGTCCGGATGGTAGATACGGTTGTCGAGGTATTGGGTCCAGTTGCTTCGTCTGCCCGACCCAAGATCTCCGCGATAGTGCTGGCCTAAAGATCGTTCATGCCAAGGACGAGGATGATGTTGAGGGCTGCTGCGGCCAAGAGCTTGCACACCATGACCACTCGGGCTGCTCTGAAAATGGGAGGCAGAGGTACGCGTGAGATTGGCTGAGCCTGCGGTAAGCTGTCAAATGCGAATGGGTGGTGGTTGCTGGGTCGTATCGAACTGTTATTGACATCGACGGGGTATCGAGCAGAAGGATGATGAGCCATGGGCTCCTGCCGAGAGCGTCGACGAGAAGTCGAGCACAGAGTTTTCATGATTGCACATCGGAGAAAATAGCGATGCATGCTAGCCAATCGGGGGCCAGAAGACCGTGTAGCACCAATGGCGATGAGACGTTCAATGCATACAGCAACAGCGGGATGAGACCGAGAACGGGCTGCTGAGCAGGAAGAAAGGGCCCGTAGGGATCGACAAGGGGCGTTTGAGGAGCGTCGAGACGGAAACTGCACATGCTCGTTTGGGATGGGAGGAAGGTGACCAGAACTACCAGTGTAGTAGCATCACCGACAGAAAACAGCCGCAAGCGATGCCAGACATACGAGGATGCCGAGCGAGATGCCATCCGACGTAGCAGTGCCAAGGAGTATCTTCAATGATAAGGCTGGGTGAGGAGCGCAGAGGCATCGCATGTGTTGGGAATCAAGGGCGTGCGTTGGAGCGAGGGCACTCAGGATCGACGAAGTCAAGCAGATCGTGAAGCTTGTGAACGTCGCGCGAGGGAGTCGGACAGGTCAATGGCGTTTGCGTCGACAAAAACGAGTGGGAGAGGCGCAGAGAAGTCTGCAGTATCGGCGTCAGCACTGAAGCTTGATTGGCCACATTTCATGGGACTGCAGCCGAGGCTCAATATTGTTCTCATGATCATCTGGGGCGTGGAATGGAGAAGAGGCAACTGGCGGTTAAACCAAGCCATCTTAGACCCGCGCTGGATTGGAAGGCAACCCAGATAACTTGAATCAAGGCAGTGAACAGCCCAGACAGTGCAGGATATGAGGCGTCGGTAAAGAGAGAGCTTGCTAGCGACTCAGTGTCCGAACGTGGACACAGATACGCAGGACGGCCAAGGCATCGGATGGCTGTGGAGGCTGGACGCTGCGAGTGATGGCGAACGGTCGGGGAGAAAGTCGCAGTCAATATCCGAGACATGCTCAAATCCTGCCACACGACAAGCTTGGCAATGAGAGTAGCTTGCGGCCAAGAGAGGTATTCCTGCCCATCTTCAGTCGCCCAGGCGTCTCGTGTGTTTCGCGAAGCAACCTGCAACCCTTAGCACCACGGACGCCTCATTCCCCACGTTACTTGCAAGGCCGGCAGAGACAGGGCCGTCTTAGCCGCTCGGCCGTGGCGATGCATGCCGAGATCACCAGCAGATTTGTTGCGGGGTGAAAAAGCCAGGCGCACGCAGTTGTTCTTTGGGATGCGATGGCACTGACCCCGACGTGGCTAATGGGATCGGAAGTGGTTGGACGTCCCGGAAGGTAGAGGATGAAGGGATTGAAGTAAGAAACGGGGAAGCAGTCGAGAGCAACGAATTGCATGGGGAGTGTAGGATTCAGGCCTTCTCCTGACAGACTCAGCTGCGACTTTCGCCTGGCCCAGGCCGACTGTCTCGACATTCTTCTCGAATCGCGGCGGGAGCCATTCCTGCATCGCCTCGACAGCTGCCTGGTGGTTTCCTTGAACCGCGAACCGACTTGGCCCGGTGGCCGCGACATAAATTTTGCTAGCACTGTCTCACTTGGGCATTGCTCCATGATGTCCGGCTCTTCTACCATCTCGTCAACGAGCAGCGCGTTGCGAGGATGCCGCGCTCGGACGGCAACAAGCAACACCGCGCTTGTGGTGAATGAGGGGGACTCTGGCGCCAATCTCTGCCGATTGCTGCGCGTAGACTACTACAACGCTCCATACATGGCAAGGCTGATGCCGTTGACGGTCTCGAAGGTGCAATAGGGCGTCCGACGAGAGCGTCTGGTCGCTATTGCCATGAAACTTGTGGACATAGCAATGGGCGCGATTGCCCTCGAGCTTGTCGTGATTCTTCCATTCTGACAGCCCACAGATAGACGAAGCCATAGCAAACCTTGTTGCTCGTCTCTTGGAAGTCGTCCGATTGTTCTTGCTCGTGGCAGGATCCGCAAAATGCCTTGCGGGTCGAGGAAGGTCGGTCGGAGGTAGAAGGAGCGCGTGAGGAAAGACGTCGTTCAAGGAGGCGGCGGACTAGAGCTCGAGGTGGTAATTGATTGACGATTCCACTAGGAATTCGCCCTGGAGGATGTGCGAATGGCAGTCCTGTAGGTAGCATGCGAGTTAGCAACGTCACGGCACCGCGGAGAGAAGGCAAGTGAGGTGCGGATTCGGGGGACAAACAGCACGATTGGTCGATTCGGTCGCGGTCGGAGTTCGGCTGTCGACGATCGAAGACGGAGAAGTAGGCTGGCGACATATGGAAGATGCGGAGCCGGCGATCCCTAGCTGTGAGATGGGGTGGTAAGCCGTATGTTTGAGACCATTCGCAGTCACCTCATGAGGTGCGGTCGAATGGTTCTTGACGTCCTGCGATGGCTTCCTGGATTCAAAGCGCGTGCGACGGTGCGGGGTGCAAACAGGGCATCCGGTCAAGGTTCCAGTGGCCTGTGCCAGCGGCTCGTGCTGAAGCTCTCCACTATTGATAAGCACGTCACTGCTACGGTGCTGCTCAAAAGTGGGCCATTGTACACCTCTGGGTGCACACTGACCCACTTAAACTTCAGCGTCGCGTCGCCATTCGCCAGGCGTTATCTAATGCTAGTGTCCTGTCGCTGTCAGACCGCGCCGGCTAGGACCTTCCATCAAGGTGTCTTGCAGCTGAAGCCAGTCTCAGCCACTGCTAACACCATGTCTTGTCGTGTCTGCAAATCAATATTGAAGTGAAGGTCTTCGCACTGCGCAGGCCGAGCCAATTATTCTCGATTTTATTGCCAAACCTCGACATCGCTCGTCGACCCCTCAACCCCTCAACCCCTCGAACCCTCGACACTCCTCGACCCCTCGACTCGACCGAGGACATCATGTTCGCACGACAAAATGACCCCACACTTACGTGCCCTCAGCGTAGACCAAGGCACTCAGGCGCTAGAAGCAGCCACAGCCACGCCACTGAGGCAACCAAGCATGAAAACACGAAGCCCAAAGGATTGGCAGATCCCCCCGCTTCGCGAAAGATGCCGATACCCACGCCACAGCTACCATGCAGGAGTCCATTGTTTTCCGTGGCCACGGGACCGCCTGTTTGTTGCCGAGTTCTGGTTGAAGTAGACAGCTCGCGGACATTGGTCCGTCGCAGATTGCCATAGACATGAGCCGCGAGCCAGCTGTCGCCTAGGTGGTGTACAGACCATCGCACCCATCCAAGCTATCATCGCTGCGTTCGTCATCGGCTATTCGCAACCTCGTTCTGCAGGCATCATCCTCGGTCTCGTCAACCCCTGTGTCGCCAGACACCATCGCCTCCCCAAGCCTGTGCCGCAATTGCAAACATGCCTTCTGTTTCCATCCCCTCAGGCCTTCCTCAACCCTTCTTCAACTACCTCTCCTTTCCCAGGTCCCCCAGCTCGGCTGTCTGTTAGCATCATCAAGGCTGAGTCCTCAATGGCAGTCTCATGTCTAATGCATCAAGTGATGGTCGCTGTCTTTGTCGGGGGAAGACAGACTCAATGGGCAAATACTTTGCCATATACTACGCGCGAATCATCATGGCAGTCGATTTGGCTGATATCGCCGGTAGAAGAGACTAGTAAGTGTTGGCTTTCTACTTCTTCGGCGTGAGCTTATCGCTCGAATTTCTCTTGACATGAAGACAAGCCATGTTAGTTGGTGCGTCAAAACACAGTTGACCATAATGGATTGTCGAAGATGACGCCCAGTAGTCATTAATCTGTATCCTGCTGTTAGTTGTAGATGGACTGCAGGAGCAGACATGGGAAGGAGACGGCCAGGATCTCAGCTGGCCATCAGCTTGACTTGTGAGCTGGGGATTGTTTCTCAGCATATCGGCCCCGTCTTTCCAGCAGTCCGAGGCAGATCGCGCACGCACCCAGATGCTGTTCATCATCCATGAACGAAATGGCTCTTCATGCCTGTTTCCACCTTCGCTGCCCAGTATTCAAGACGACGATTTGACCATTTGCGGACCGGATGGTTGAACGCCTTGCAAAGGCAAGATGCGCCGTTGCAGCAGTCTGTACAAATGTGTTATTCCATGACCAACCGTCTTATTGATTGAGTTCCAGGTTCAAGCCTCCTCACCGCTTCATCCACTCAAATCGCCGCCATGTTTGAAAGGCATCATGATGCCATTGCTCCTCAAGGTGATCAGTAACGCGTCTGGCATGCTTGATCTCCAGACCATTGCATTCTCTAGTTGTATGATGACTGGCGACTATTCGTGGGCTCATCATCTCCGTCATATCATACCGATGACTGGACTCGCCTCCCGTCTGTGACTAACTTTACGGTGACCATCAACATTGCTTTCCCTCCACAGGCCGCAGCAGCCGCGGTCCGCCGATCATGGGAAACCTCGCTGCTCTTCACACCCCTTTGTGGCTAACAATGTAACATGTTAGCTTACTTTGGTGAGCGTTCGATATGACGCGGCGGCCCAATCAGCAATGTCATGACCCATGTTTCATGACTGTTCTAGTCCGAATTCCTGTTCAAATGCCTGAGGTCATTGTATCGCTTGCTATCGCTTGCTACTGTGAACGAACTGGAGCAGTATCTTCTCTGCATATGAGCAGGGTGATCTCTGGCGTTTCCCCTTGTCGTGCCCCCTGTGGGCCTGAAAGCGATGTAGCCGCGGTCCCGCTGTCGTCTTCAATCCTCCTGCTCATCCCGATGTAACACGCAGATATCCCTTCGCCGAACGGAAGGGGGGGAAGGGGCTTTCGGCACTGGCAAATGTGCGTATTCTCCAGCACCGCCTCTGAGGTGTTGAAACTTGAATGCTGCACTCTGCGGTTGGTCCGCCCGGCGAGGCGGGCTTCCCAGGAGTCCAGAAACTCTGAAGGCGCATGGCTGGTGGAGGCATCGGCGGAGAGATGCGGCCGATTACCGAAGCCGACTGCCGTCGTAGTGACAGACATGAGGCCGAAGTCTGGGTTACAAGCATGACCATGGCTGACTTGCCGCTAGACGACGGCACGAACTCGATGTTCTCAGGTTCAGTGTGTCAAGGCTGGAGGGAAGATAGCCTGCCTTGCAGAACAAAGTCAACAACCGTTGCAGTGAAATTTAAAAGGAAACACTCTGAGGTTTGTGAGTGATCCAGGATCCATGGGAAGAGACACAAGAGTCGGTTTAGTTATATCACATCGGAAATTTTGCTCGAGCCGTGCTTCATAGTTCCATTTCATGCTCTGAGAAGATAATATGACGCAGAAGAGGCGCTAGATAGAAGAACAGATTATCTGTGTTCAAGAAAAAGACCATAAGCCTTAAGGGACTCTGGATCTCCATCAGCTTATACATAGCTCCCTCCAATAGTGCTGGCGCAAGCTTAACCTCATCATCATCTGCGTCATTTGCATCCCGGATTCAGAGCAGAACGGTGACATCTCCGTAGCCTAAAAATAAATACCTGTGTGTGACAATGCATGACCTGCATACTGCCGCACATCCCGCAAATCTCAGCATACTCTCCTGCCATAGAACCCCCATCATCGCATACTTACTCGTCTAGCAGTAGAAATAAATTCCAAGCAACTATAGCCAGGTGCAAAGTGACATTACTTGTCACCATCATGGAATTCAGGCTTTAAGGTTTGGTTGGGCCAGTCGCAATTCGCCTCTAACGTCTATAAGGAGAATCCAATAGTAACCGCACACCAACTTAAAATCAACAGACAATCTTCTTAAGAAGCTGCTAAGTAGCGTCAGCCTCAACAGACTTAATAAAAACGAAGTGCATGCATGACTGGAACGGTAGGGCAAGGTAGAAGGTTATTGAGATAGTGCAGCAAATAGATCCATGTCTGAAGTCATCAAGCAACATCAGATCGTTCCCCCGAGGAATTAAGCATTAGTTGGCCGAGCGGAGGAGGAATCAAGAGGTTGATTCGGATTCGGGCAAGTCGGCCGTCATCGGGGCAGAACCAAAGGAAGGCTTTCATGCCGAGATTGTGGGACGACAAGACTTACTCAGGCTTCAGCGCGGACTCAGGCACTGATATTCGCCATTCCAACGTGTTCTCGAACCAAACCTTCGAAGACGTTTGGTCTTGGAAAGTCTGATTTTTGGGAAACTTTGAAATCAGCTGGTGATCATATCGCGATGATGAGCTGTGTCTCTGGTGGGTTTAGTCGCGTAATATGCATTCTTGTGAGCGCTACGAGAGGCGGGACCAGGGACTTTGTACCAGCTTGACAAGGAATTGCGGCTGGAAACAGGCGAGGAGGCTTTTACCAATCCCGAAGACATCTCTGGTTGTTGCACTCGCGCTCTTTGGCGATAATCTTATGAGCTATCTGGGCGTGTCTTTTGATTTGGCCGCCGGTGGTCTTGTTCGTACCATTGTTGACATTTGTGGCTCAATGTGATGATGCATGGCGAGCCCGCCTGCAGTAGGAGGCCGAGTCGGAAAGAAGTCGGAAGGAAGTCGGATGCAGAGACGGCTTGATGGGGGTGGAAGTTCGACCAAGACGACCAGGGGGTGAAAAGGGATTGCCAACTTTGTTTTGTCCCAGAAACCGGGTATTGTAGGTCGTTGGACAGAGAGACAGTCGCATGCTCATTATCGTATCGTCCTTGGTAGTCATGAAGTTGAAGCTCAGGCTTGATGTAGTTGGCAAGTGTGTAAGCGACAAGAAAGGCGAAATATTGACTGGGTTAGCTGGAGTGTGAGGTGGGAATCAAAAGAAAGAAAGAAAGCCGCGGACGTCAGCAAGACGGCCTGCTTTGCTCCCGGAATCAATGCATGAAGAACGGAAACAGATGATGATTTCGATTTTCAAACCAAGATAGAGACAGAGAAAGACACAGGCAGAGACTGCTCGCTGGTACTCTTCTCTTTGGACCCGGCCTTCGTTGTGTCGCCGCATACGTTGCGCGGGGGTGCCGGAGCACGACGAAAGCGACCAGAAGCCGGATTGACTAGCTTCAGCCAGACCAAGCAACCAAAAATGCCCCGAAGAGTCTGGCGCAGAAGGTCTTTTGACCTCAGTTTCCAAGCTCTTTGAGCAGCATCTCCGGCGAGCATTTGTCCTGTGTAAACGGAAATGCTGCAAGATAGAGTCTGAATTGTTGGAGTAAATCTGAGCGGAACAAATGAATTGACAGGAGATTCTCAGTAGCCCTGAATTCAAAACTTCTTGCTGATTTGTGATCGGAAGCGGAAGGACTGGGCCAATGCTGCGAAGCAGACATCAGCTGTTTGTATTTAGTGCTGGCGGCATTCAACTGTGATGTGTGCTGGCGCGGCCGATACTGCTGCCAGCGATGTAGCAGTTAATACTCGGAAATTCTTCCTGTCGTGCTTGACGACGGCGACCAGCAACTTGGCACGGAGATGCTGGCTTCAGTCGGTCTCGAAGGGATCGTCGGCCAGGGCTGATTTGTCTCCTACACAACGGGGCTTCATGCTCTATGCCCAAACAGCTGGCAGAGGGCCAGCCGTGGTGTGGAAATCGGGGACATCTTGGTTTCGAGATTTGGTCGGATGGTGCAATCCTCGAGGCTCCTTCGTCATTGATTGCTGCCTCCGAAGACGAATCCTTGTCATTGTCGGCTCTTAGGCGCCGGGTGGCATCGAAAAGAGGACCGGCTTTTCTTGAATCCGATTCATTCTCTCGAGTTCTGGGGCTGCGCTCTGGGTCGAGGCATTGCGGAACCCTGGCGGATTTTCGAGGTGATGTCGACTTTGCTTGGACCCCGACGACTTGCGTTTCGGCCAGACCATTCGCACGCAGCCCTCTCTCTAATGGCCAAGCTGTCGGTCAAAGAGACAGTGAAAGAAAGCAACCCTAGCCGGCGGCCCTAACGGGTTCGATACGAAGGTACTTCCTGGAGACGAGCTCGTCGTGGGGAATTCAGGAACTGGCGGTACAGACGTCGAGACAGCGGGTGGTGGAGAAAGCTCGGGGATGACAGCCTAGACGCAGGTGCCATGAAGATGGTAGGACTTGGACTTGGGAATCTCTTGGAGGGATTGGACTGTGTATTATGTGTTCGGTTCTTCGTGGAGGGTGGTCGAGGTAGTCGTGATGCTAGATCAGCGTCAGCTTGAGGTGTGGCAAATCTAAATGCAAAAGATGCGCAGAAAAGTGGCTTGCCAGCAAAGACGTTGAAGTCAGAGGGGAGCTAATCAGAAGCCGTCTGCTATATTTGCCGCGGGCCGGGACGGAAAGACGTGGTGACAGGGCGGATGGTGATGAACTTGTCGACGCGTGGAGGAGAAGCATTCGTGCGTGTCGGCGATGCAGCTGATGATGCCGTAAAAAGCAGGGATTATGACGACCTGCGTAGGTTATCATTAGAGATGCAAGGAGTTTGTGGTTTGGGCTGGGAAGCACCCATGGCCATGACGACGGGACTGGTGAGGCAGAGGCAGGTATGTACCTTACCTTACCTTAGGTAGGCAAGTACCAACCTGAGGCACCCTGTGCTGGGATTTTCCCCAGCGGGCAACCGCATTCACTGAGACCTTGCTGGAGCTGCACCTGCCGTCACACTCCGTTTCTCTTAGCGCACCGTTCGCCTGAACATGCTGTCCGGTGGCGCTGTCAGGGGCCATTAGGTGCTGATCCGCCTTCAGACCCTTCCACCGCAGCACTGCACCTCTGACATTACTGCGGATAAAATCGAAATGCACCTCACAGTCATCACCGCTGCTTCGAATCTGAGTACAATTGCGACGTGCAAGTTGGTCACCTGGAACGCTCATCTCGTGCACTCTGCCTTCAACAACGACAAAGACTACTGCCCCCAATGCCCATCCGGGCGCATCTGTCTGACCACTCCAGATCCGCTTGTTGAATTTGTTCATGATTACTTGCAAAGTATGCTCTGGACTCTAAGATCGAGGCCAAGTATGCCCTCTTCCTTGACGCATGGCTCATTCGCTCGGAGTCAGGCATGGTGTTTTCCCTCCTCTCGCAGACCGCGCTCCAGCGACGGGGTTGGGGACGTTTCATTGCACGACCCACTAACAGTGGAGCTCTGTTGAGGTGCAGCAGCCACTCACAGACGACTGTTGTGCCACTTGCGGCAGGTGCGCTTTCAGTTCGCTGCCTGTGCCACGGCCTGCCTCTGAACTGCGGGTGGGTCCGGGGCTTGGATGGCGCTACCGAGTTGCAGGCGGGAAACCGTCAACCAGACTCGTTCTCACTGAATTGCTGCGCGAGATACGCTCTGAAGTGGACATCGTTGTGTGCAGTTTCGTTTTTGTGCCCCTACCTAAATTCAGCCCGAGTGCAGCCCAAGTGCAACCTGACACCGCATTCAAGCATCATATCGACATGATACACATGGTGAGCATCAAGGCAGACCGGCTGGTGGTCAACCCTGTGCACCTTGCAAAGCGTTTTCGCGACCGCAAGAGTTGAAGAGATCACCGGATCTCGACCTGGCCTTGCGAGTGTCCTTTTGGAGCGCGCTCATCAAGAACGCATCTGGGTCTTCTCACGACTTGGGTTGGCTGTGTTATGTGCGAAGCTCGGGAGATCAATAAGATACTTTTTTGAAGACCCCCCACCACCCTTGGCTGGGGCCAAAGTAGATTGCTCATTTATTACACAGATTCCAATTTGTTCATCTGAGCTTTCCAAATTTCTTCCTACATTTCTGTACATGTTCCGGTATTTAGGTACATGCTCCGATACATTGGCACAGGCTTCGACGTATCGATTCATATTCTATTGCTTTGCATCTTTCTTCCCTTCTAACTTTTCTTCCGCAGTTTGCCGCCTGGAGGCGCACCTTGTTGCTTTGCATAAAGAAATCTAACGAGAGAAAAGACAAGAAAACAACGTACGGAAGTCCTCATGCGCCGGCCGTGCTTCGGCTATATTGAATCAGACCTATACCTTGCGCACCGACTTCGTCTCATTCCTTCCGTTGGAAGGGTTATATGAATTTGGGATTCTTTCTTGATCCCGTTTGTCTGTACTTGAACGCAAAACAGTATGTTCTTATAAGACTTCGGACAACTGGATTGCGTAGCCTGAAGATAGACGGCAGATGAATGAGGGATGCCTGAGACCGCCGGAACGCGACGGGCTGGAGACAAGTTATGAAGTAGACTTCTATACATCGGGGATGAGTGCGCACACACTTGAGCATCGGTTCCTGACTTAAACTCAAAGCAAGTGATGAGCTGTTTGCGATGTGCAAATACACGGTCTTGACTTTCTGCGTCATTTAGTTTGTTTCACAAAATCAACTTGCGCTTATTTCGGAACGCTGAAAAAACTTCAAGTATGTGTCACTTGTCTGCTTGAAAGTCAGAATCACTTGATTCGTGACTCAAGTTTATCCACGGACATTCGATCCAGAACAGGTGGCATTCACCCATCACCATAAGCATCTTCATGCGTTGTAGAATACAAAACAAATCGAGCATTGTTTGATAAATGTCTGAGTCAGGCTCCTGTATCCTGCTCACAGATGGAAAATTACTTATCATTTTCCAGCAAGAGGTATTCGGCCGGAGGCTCCTTTGCCTTACAAGCTAAATATCTGCATAAAAGACTGCGTGCCTAGTCAGCCGTTCCACTTCCGGCAAGATAATTGCGTCAGGCATACGGCACCCGTAGATGGAGGAGGTAATTGCATTTATAGTAAAGCTATGTTTACTGGAGACTCTCCCACGAGGGGACTGAAGAAAAAAAGAGTGTCAATCCCAGTCCAACGGACTTTCATCCCTCTCGGCTAATCAAATTGGAACCCCCCAGAGTTGAAGATGCTATCCTGAATGCCATGCCTGTGTTCACGCATGTACCTAGATAAAGCACGTACGCAATATGTGTCCTAGACTGTTGAAAGGTAAGAACCTGATACCATTGGGCGTTGGTAATGCAAAGAAATCCCTCCAGTCCCAAAACTTACCATGTTCGACATTGCATTTTCAGCAGTTGACATCATTTATCGCAGACGGCTCGTGGCCCAAGTATCTGCCACGCTACCAAAGGACAACTTGCGATATAATTAGGAGGCAACAATGAGCAAGTTCATGAGGGTGCCAAAGCCAAATCACCAAACTCCACATGACGCGAGCTCTCACCAATGGATATAAGAGCCGTAATGTGGGATGCGACTGGCTATGGGATAATTGCGAAAAAGAAATCTACTTTCCATATAGACTTCAAGGTTCCAGAACAGAATCAAGCTTGGGGCCGTGGAAACGTGACTGGACATATCTCAAGGATGGATTTGCGAACATGAACGCTTAATAAGAGCATTTATGTGGCTGGAATATAATATTGCATGCATTAAGACCGCCATCAAGCCCAAAGATTCGCTGCCAGTCTAACGTTAGACCCATTACAAAATAAATCAGAGACACAAAGAATGAGAAGCTACCGACTGAGATCCAGAACGCTCTCCGTATGGGAAAAACATGGTTTTGGAATGGAGCGGAAGAAAGTGATCAGGGCATGGCCAGATGCGCTTCTTCAAACAAACCGATTTACTAGTCAACCTTCGTTTCAGGCCTTAAGAGAGAGAATCATTAAGAGGGAACAAACTTTATAGTGCCTTAAGACTAATTCAAATAAACCCTAGCGCAGAGATAATATATAGAAGTCTATAAGAAGGCCAGTACCCACCCAGTCTGTCGTAAATAAACAGCCTCAGTCCTCAGAACCCCAGTGCCTTTAACCTAAGTGGACGTCTTCATTAACGTAGATAATATTAAACATAATACAGAGGGCGTCCGTACGATACATAACGACAGATGTGATAGCCATAATTAGCATAAGACTTACTCAATCACTTATGATAGGCTTTCCCTTAGTAAACGTACGCACCATATATAAGCAGACAAAGCCTGCAGTCATAGCTGCTGTTTATCAGGGGGCTTTCTTTAGGGTAAATAGCGCAGCAGCCTAGAACAGCTGCCAGACCTCTAAGACAACTGTTTCCTATCATAAATAGCTATATAGAAGATTACCCAAGCAGTAAAATTATTACTACAGAAGATATATCATCCGAGACCTACAGTAGCTAGAACGACAGTGCAATAGGTATTAAGAATAACTGCAAAGAGTGTGTTAATACGAGAACCCAGCAATTAAGAAGCAACGTATATCTCTAGGTTAGACTTCAAGATAATAGTCTGCAATAATCTATATGGAATAAGCCCATAAAGCACCAAGGTGGTCAACCAGAAGCTATTCAACGTGGCAGCTCTCATAAACTTCAACCTAGAAGCTTATAAACAGCTTCAATATCAAAAGAGATAGAGCGTTACTAGTGTTAAAACCCATACACTCTGTCAGAAGACTTAATCAGAAACCGCTCTGTGGCTTGGACTCTTATAATAGTTGATCACAAGCTGAGCAGCAGCACAGAACCATTCATAAAAACTGCACGTTAAAATATAGCGGCGAGTTCGCTTTAATTATAATAGCAAAGAAAGACTCTACTTACCTTCAGAACGAACACAAGGCAGCGAGATAACCTAAAATATAGACTAGCCGTTAGATAAAATATTTTAACTCACAGCTTTCTCAAAACTTCACCCACTATTATCCTCTACTTTTGAAGAGTTAGCTTTCACTATAGTAACATCCCACGCCACCATTACCTATATCTAGAATTTACTGCAGAAGTGCGTGCACACCTTAACTTTCCCCCCGCCCACCTTTCTTTTGCTCTTCCCCCTACTTACCTAAAGGTATTATATAATCTCGATTGCCTTAAACATAATCTGATTCTTCTCTAACCTAAAGTTTTAGCAGCCTATTAGTTTGGCTTTTGAATCCATCTAAAGCTTCTAAAAGTCTATTCAGAGAGCTATAAAGACCTAAAGTTATCTAAAAGATAAATAACAACTGCTATACTCGCTATAATATCTATATCCAGCAGGTACTGTAGTCCTAACAGACATATTCAGAGCTTCTATAGACTGGAATCAGGATCTGAGTGCAACTCAAGCGAGGGTCTCAAAGAGCTCTTAAGTAACAATAGAAGGCCCCTTTTAAAAACTGCCTAGACCTCAATACAGCATTCAAAGCATTTAAATCTAATTATAGCGTAAGATTATTTTTGCCGGGATTTTGATGTTCTTATCCTTTTCACTAGAGTTTCAGACTTATCGTGGTCATCCCAGTCTCCAGCTATCTATTAAATATAAGCTACAAAGCTTAGGATCAGGTAAGGCTAGCCCAGTCGTCATCCGCTTAGGCTTCTATTTCAAGGTACTAAAATAAATAAGGTCGCAGAGTCAGAGGCGCAAATTAGCGAGAGAGCACTCCATGCAGAGCAGAAAAGAAACTGATGTAGCGCAATAAGGTGTGCTTCAAGTTGAGGATAAGTGGATAATTAGAGCAAAGCTCTCGAATCTAGGGAGCAACCACATAGGGACTTCACCGGGATGGTTTTGCCCGAACCATTATCAGGGATACTAGTGCAATTAAGACCGACGAAGTTTTACTAAGGGAGCAGCGAGAGAAGAACAGCAAATCACGCTAAAAGATCAAACTAGTGGGTCCCACAGGCCACTTTCTGCACAGAGAAATACGCGGACTAGAAGACTGTGTGGTTAGGGTGGAGGACGACCAGCCTGGAGCTTGGGAGTGGGCACTAGCTGTCAGGAAGATAGATGCAAGTGATCAGTTAATCATATCCTAGGAACTACTGAGACCACAACAGAAGCAAATTACAAAAGAGAGTCTATTAGGTGTTTTGTGCGGCTTTATCTATAACTGGTGGGCGGAATCTTCCTAGCGTTTATATCGACGCAGTTAGAATAGCCTAAGTGCATAAGATTACATACATTTAAGCAATCTTCAGCCGCTAGCTTAGCTTTAGTATTAAAGTATGCAGCTAATAGAATTTAGAACAGGTATAGTACTGATATTATACAGAAGGTTTAAGACCGCAACAGGAAGAAACGACGCAACGTGCGGCATGTAGCGACGTAGGCGGGGCAAAAAGAAGAAAGACAAAAACCCGCAAGATGGCAATGAAGAACGGTTGAACGCTGAGTTACATTTGGGCCGACTGAAAACATTTTTGAGCAGCAGTAGTTAGATTACAACGTTTCAAAAGTTAAAGAGAGCTGTTTCAAGTGAGTCATACAAGTTTCTAATAATATTCATCTTTCATAGTATCTGAAATATATCCAAAGCAATTACCCTATAACCCCTTACATATTTACACGGCGGCAAAATGGTGCGTCACGGGCGGCAAGCTGTAAAAGAGAAGTGAGAAGGGAAGAAGGGATATGTTCAAAGCGAGGGACCGGAAATGTAGACAAGCTTTCACCCCAAACGCAACGACACAGCGAGCCTCACAAGCCTCACAAGCCGTTAAGCGTGCCACAGTTAGAGAAAATGAAGGTGGCCCTTTCCAGAGCCTCCGTCCACCAAAAGACATATAAAAACAGTGAAGGATGAGTTAGAAAGCATGAAAACTCATAGTTCATGAGATGATGGCACTCGTGGGTCGGGGGTTAATTCCAAGGTGAAGTTATGGATGGTAAAGTAGCCTTGACTCTGAGTGGAGGATTCGTTACACACTGAACCGTTGATTATTCTATGTCGAGTAAGCAGCCGCCGACTTTCCTGCTCTCGTGAAAACTAAAGAACAGAACCCTATGAAGATAGGTAACTGTGCATTCATTGCGATGAGATTCTAGTGATGCAGCTCGGGCAACCTAACATCGTGTGTATCAACGTTGTTGTGCAAAGTTCAAACCATGTTTTCGCTCATCCTGTGGCCCTCTCCTCATTCGATTCTGTTTTCATTGTCCCGTAACTTGTTCCTCGAATGTCTCATAACAGCTTAGAAGTACTTCGTTCCAATGAATCACGATAGAAAGCACCCATTTCTTCAGATCGATAGAGAAACGATTTCAATCCCTAATCATTGCACACATTGGATGTGAACTTGGTAGGACTATTGATAAGCTCTACTGAAATTTAACGATAAGTCTTAACATGAAGGATATAATACATAACACTCGATCATCCGTGTCCTTGAAAACTTTTACATCTGCGCTGACCTTTTTTTTTGTTTTTCATCCTAGTCAATTTACATGCTTAAATATTGTGTTCTTTAGTGGACCCGAAATTTACAGGCTATCTCATACAATCGACTGTGACTGTGGCCACTCAGACTCACTTCACTCAGATTTACTCTCAAACGAAGATCTTAAAAAAATGCATCCTGGGTAGGTGCAACTCGGTACGACTATTCGGAGTACATTGACTTGTAAATTCTGCACCGTGAGACGCGATCGCAAGATGGGCCGACGCAGCTGTAGCCGACGTTTCGGTGGTATTGGCCGACAATGTCGAGAACCGCTAAAGCCAGCAGGCGCCATGAATAAGATCAGGTGCTGGCTGACACTCTTGCCTTCTATCGTGCATCAAACAACCTGGAAGGCAGTTCCAATGCTGGCCATAAGGTAGGACACGGCCCAGTTTCACTGACCGGTCGTAGCTGCATCTTCAACGCCCCGCCTGCCTCTTGTCATTGCAGCCGTGTCAGTGTGATGTCATTCCCCGGGAAAGGTCATTGGCTGGCGTCGGGGAAGTCTGCAGCAGCTGTCTGCTTTTGGGTTCCTCTCTTTGTGCGCATGTAAGGATCCAGAGCCCGCCCGTCCTAATACTGCCCGCGTCGTCATTCCTTGTCGTTCTGTCGTTCATTCCAGTCCGTTCATTTTCCCGTCCTTTTCTTGAAATGTCCCCGGACCTCGCCCGCCTCTCTCTCGTGATGGCTTCTTCTCCGTCTCCTTCTACGGGTGGTGATCCCAACGCATGCAATGGCAGCAGCAGTAACAACGACCCCCCCTCCGAGGGCGGTTTAAGTGTAAGCGATTGCTTCACCGCCCAATGTTGGAATATACAGCTGACTGTTTTTGTTTCTATAGAACCTCATCAACGAGTACCCGTTGTTGTCCTTTCCGACAACGACAGCCATCGGCTCCTGGACAGAGTCCTCGGTTGCGGCTGGCCCTTCCCTCGGGGCTGCCGCTCTACAACACCATACCGCAAATCATGCCCGCGTGCTACGGGAGACGCTTGCCACCCAGGGCGAAGGACCATCGGCCCTGCAACTTCTGAAGCTTCAAAACATTGACCGACTGAGGGAGGCATGGCCTGCGGTCCGTCAGTACCCTGACGCGCATGCTCCTCGACTGCCTCTGTCTGAACGAGTGGTCACCAGCCTGTGGTCATTGACCAAGCGGGTTATCCAAGGCCTCGCCGACAGCGCCAGCAAAACCGACGCCCTCGATGCTCTGTGGGAGGACAAGGAGGAAGTTCACAAATGCGGCGTCATTATGAAGGCCATGAGACTATGCAGGGCTTCCAGGCTCAACAACGCTGTGTCAGCCGAGACACTGAGGCTACACAAGAGTCTTGAGGAGCCCCCAGCTGCGCCCAATCCCTCTCTCGCTCTTGCTCCAGCCCCTGCTGCGCCCCAGGCCAAGAACAAGCAGAAGACAGACGAGGTCTGGCTCCCCGCAGAGCAGCAGCAACAGCCGTCGCAGTCGCAGGTGCGGGAGAAGCCGGACGATTCTCGGCGCGCCCGAACGCCGATGCGACCATCGCCCAAGCTCCGCTATGTGTTGTGGACTTCCGCCAGCTCCTCTCCTCAGGCCCCCTTCTCCCCCCTTCCTATTCTCTGCCAGTTTTCGAGAATTTATCCTCCTCTCCCACTTCTCGCATGTCTACTGCCATTCCGCCTCGCCCGCCCGCTACTCCGTCCGATTCTTCAACCGCTTCCCTCCTTTCGACCCCTTCTTCTGCTGACGACAAGCCAAATTGCAAGACCAAGGCTCAGAACACCAACGTTATCCCGCCTGGCCTTCCCCGACACTCATTCAGATTCGGAGGGGCTGCAAAGAAGGCGAAGTAGGTGGATGACGACTGGGAGGAGGAGGAGAGGAAGAGGAGGAGGACTGGCAGTACTTCGAGGAGGCCGATACATCGAAGCTCACACCAGACCGAAAGAAGTCGAAGAAGTCCAAGGCGACTATGGGAAAGAAGCAGGCCAAACAGTCCGTCCCTGCAGTCAGATCCAAAGCTCAAAAGGCCGAGGAAGAGATGCTTGCTGTGATCAAGCAGCAACTGCCAACTTCTGTCGACCAGCTCTCGGAGGCCCGCATCCGCGATGCACACAGAGCTTCTTCAGCCAAGCGGAGCGCCAAAGTGCGTCAATCTCACGAGGCCATTTTGGCACGATTTGGTATTTGATTTGTGTATCTGGGCGTTTTTGGTCCTTTTGCTTCACTCCCCCCAGCGCCCTTGCTCGTAGCATTACTTCTGCTTCAGCGGCTTTTGGACTTTTTTGACCTTCTTCTTTTTGTTATAGTTTTGATAATGAGAGCATGACGACGCCACGAAGTTTCAGCAGCCACTTCGGTCGCAGACCTCGCTGAAAGAGAATACGTGCAAGTCTAGTTCCTCAGTGAAGTCTATATGCAATGTACGATACTTGGATCATTGTAGGTGTCTTCCGCATTTTGCCAAGGAGGGAGAGGGGGAGACACAGAACGACGGCTTTCTGAGGCCTTTCCGCGGTTCTTCGGTTTTGGACCCGCAACAGACTGATATGATATCTGTCACTCTAGCGAGAGCTAGCTTGCCAGTAATCCGGCTGTCAGGTCCCATCTCGGTTGTCGTCGTGCAGCAAAAGTCTTGGCGGACTGTAGGGGTTGACCATGTCTGGCTTATCGAATCAATGGCGAACGCGGTGAAGGCGTCAAGCGGTGCGAGCAGGCCCTCGGACTCATCAGAGCCCTTGGGAATTTTGAGATACGGATTCAAGGAGATTTGCTTGGTTACGATTAGAGGAGGAGCCGGTCGTCAAATATGGTTGAAGATGACTCAAGACATATACTGCAAGTCTAGATGAGGGGAGATTGGCCAGCATTCGGCTCGCGGAAGTATGGTAACGGGAAGAGGCGAGAGCACGCATAGATGCCCCAGGGGGCCCCAGGGGGTAGGGGCGAGTTTAGGTCTGCGGGATTCGCTGAAGCGGCACGCTGCGCAGGAAGTAGACGGTACGATGACGGAAGAGCATATCAAGCGCCGTGTAATCTATGAATCTGAAGGGGCTTGAAATGTTAGAGGGCAGCGTTGTGTAGGTATGCATGTGAGGTGTGGTGGTTGGCGGAGGTCGGCGGAGGTTGAGGCACCCTGCTGGGGGTTGCACGGTGCATGTGTTCAGTGGGGGGGTCCCCTGGAGTGAAGTGAACATGACGACTTACAGTGGACTAATCGTCACATTTGATTTTGTGGGGCCTGCTGTCCGTGGCGCCCAAGGCAGGTCCACGTGCACGTGCCTGACTGAAGCCAAGCTCCGGGCGCGGCATCCAGTCCTTGGGATGGAAATTTGAGATGCACCGCTGCAGAACAAGCGCAGGAGCTTTCATTCAACCAGCAAACGTGCGGCCCGCTCTGGGGAGCAAATGATTCGTAACTGGACGGGATCAAGCTCACTTTGACTGACCCAATCCCCGGCTCGTACGTATGGGTTGCGATTCGAAGATCGGGCCAGGAAACCGCCCAGCATCGGGAGGCTCCGTGGTCCAGCGGATGCACGCAGGGGCGAGCAATAGGATGCAATCGAATCGCGTGGTTAAAGGGTCGAGAAGTGAGATGCTCTTTTTTTTAGTTTTGTTACCCAGTTTTTTTAGGGTTCTAGAAAGAGAAAATTCTTACTAATAAACTTTAAGGTATCAACAGATATACTGCTATTTAGCCTCATCTCTTAAGGTCATAGAGAACCTTAAAAGCAAGGATCAGTATAACTATAAAACTAGCTAAGCTAGTAGGGATTATAATATTACGTTAACCCCTCTATAATAATATCCTAGTTAAGATAGCTTAACTTAACCTTACTAATATTTATAATATAAAGATAGCTATAATTAGCTATTTAAACTATCCTAATTTCTAATAAAACCCTAGCTTCTATAGGGATATTATTAAGTATTATATTAACTTAAGAAGATTAGATATACTAATCTTAATAAATAGTAAGCTAAACTATTAGTAAAGAGTCTAGATTAAGCTATTAAGCTATATATAGCTTCTATAGAAACTAATACTATAGTAAACACTACTATATAAACTATCTCTTATTTAGGTATAATAAGCCCTTAAAGCTATACTAAGAGCAATTAATAATAGCACTTTATATTAAACCTTAAATATCATATTAATAGAGATACTAGTAATATTAGCGTAGTAGATAGCCCTATTAGCCGAGATATAGTAGTGTTAAGTATAGGAGGATTTGTAATAGTGTAGCTACTATAAGTACCCTGTTAATTAGTCTCAAAAAGTCTCTTTTTTGAACCACGCAGCTTATATAACGCAGTTACCTAGGGCCGAGGCCCGCAGGCAGAGGTGAGATGCTCAACGGATGTTTGTCCTCCCAATCCGATCCAATTTGTTAGCGAGCCCTATCCACACGAGCCGACACGACACGTGACTGCGCGCTGGATTTGAACGCGTCGCGACGCGACTTGACGCGTCATCACTGCGCCAGTCCTCCACACGCACCGTTCGTCGCTGTGCACCGTTCACCGCAACAGCGACGAACGTCAGCCTGCCGTCACCAAGGACAAAATCCATGAAAGGCTGTGCTGTCAAACGCCAAAGGAGGTGGATCAGGAGTGATCTGTAATTCGCCAAGCAACGAAGCTACTTCCTTCCAGCTGAAGATGGTCCCATCGCCTCCCTTCCGCCGCCATCCCCTTCACCCACGACCTGAGAGTCAGAATAGAACAGAGCCATTATCAATGCTGTTCATCGTCGAATGACCCCTGACTCTAATGACGACGATGAGCGTGGCACCCTGCGCTGGCCGGGGCTGAGGTGGGTGGCCGGTTTGGTCCAGGCTTACCGATGTGGAAGAATTACCACATCATAATTCTTTATGCAAGCGGACAAGTGAACGGATCGACTGTCATTTTCCGACCTGTTCATTTGTCGACCTGCTGATTTTCTCGACCACCTGCTGATTTCTCGACCACCTGCTGATTTCTCGACCACCTGCTGATTTCTCGACCACCTGCTGATTTCTCGACCATCTGTTCATTTTCTCGACCACCTGCTGATTTCTCGACCATCTATTCATTTTCTCGACCACCTGCTAATTTCTCGACCACCTGCTGATTTCTCGACCGCCTGTTAACTTTTGAACTAACTACTGATTTCACTAGTTAGTGCTCTGTGTGTCAATTTGAGTCTTTCCTTGGCGTAGTAATGCAGGCCTAGGTCCCTGGCGTCCACTGGCGTGCATCTTCTTGCAAACGGCCGAATATGAGAATGATCTCGCCGTCCATCTTCGGCTTTGTCTCCGTCCGTCTATGTTTGCTCCCGACAACTCACTTCAGGGAAGATGCCGCCCCTGCCTGCCGTGCTATCCCGGCCGACGAACAGACAGACGTTCGCGTCATGAGGCCCGCTACCGTCAGTCTAAGATCAAACCTTCAAATCACGCACACCAAATCCGCCCTCTTCCACCGACATCCCTGTTACACCTGCGTGCAAATTCTTGCCATGTCCCATCAATTGTCCCTCTTCTCCAGTCCCCGGCATGCGCCGCGATCGTGTGGGTCATTGGCGCCCGTCTAGTCGTCAGGCATTCTCGACACGTCGAGGCGACAACACTTAGGACTTGTGCTGAATGAACCTGCTTCGACGCTCTGTGTACCGATAAGGCAAAAGGCGATGCACGAACAACCAATCAAAGGCACCGCTGGGTTGCAATCTTGATGCAGCGCTCGATGAGGTCTCGGTCCTCGATGTCTAGAAAGGTGCGGAACTGCTGTACAACGCATTCGGACTCCAAATCTTGACGCGCATGTCCATAGTCACTTCTCAAGCGTTGGAGCTTCTGCTGGACTTATTTCTTCGATTACGGCTACATTTTCCGGCACCCTTTATTTTGACCTCAGTACAACTGTGGCGAATGCTCAATAGCTGTCTTCAAACAACGCATCTTCGCATGTATAGTTGTAGGCTAGCAGCTAGTTCTCTATAAAACAATAGCCTCCATTCTTCTATCATCAAATTGACAAGTACGCTCTAAAGCAAGGCGTTAAACATAGTTAATAATATAAAGATTAATAATAGTAGGGTTAACCTAAATGATATAGGAGGTAAATATATCTATAGGATTAGTTATACTAATAGTATATATATAATACTAGATTATATACTAAATACAGTTAATAATAGACCTATATGCTGGTTGTGATTACTGAAAAATAAACTATGAAAAGGCTTACTGGGGCAGGGAGGTGTTTAGATTAAGGTTATTATAATCAAAGCAGGCATTAGTAGGATCTTAATAGCCTATCTGCTTCAAAAGAATTATGAGAATGTTGAGCATGTTATCTATAAGAAGAATAGTACATCCTATTCCCAGTTTTACTAATCTTTTAGATGGAGGTTAATCTGAACTACGTCTAGGTGACATTAGAAGCGCCTAGATTGAGAATTATATTATAGTTAGCTATCTAATAGTAGGGTCTACTAATAGAAGTTAGGGATTAATATATAGTAATAGTATACTAAAGTTATAGTCTAAGTTATAGGTTATAGATTTATAGTAGATTAGTCTTTAAAAGCTAAAGTAATTAGTCTTAAACTTAATAAATAATTTATAATAAAAATAAACTAAAAATATCTTAAGGATAAATATTAAGTTAATTACTAAAAAGCTATAAAAGTCTAACTATAAACTATACTTAAAGCTATACTATATATAAATCTTAAATAGTATTTTTTATCTATTTAAAAATAATTACTTAAGTATATAAGTAATTATAATTAATTAGTCTTACTAACTAATTACTAAGTATTCCTTCTTATACTCTACTAATTATTTCTTTATCTTATTATTATATAATTTATATTATAGTTTTTCTATACTAAGTAAGTTCTTATTATTTTTATATTCTTATAGTATAAATATTCTATCCTAGCTACCTAACGCCTAAGTAGGTTATTTAGCTATTATCTTTATTTATAGGTTATAATATTAAGTCCTCTTTCTAAAAGTCTTATTTTTAAGACCTAATATAAATAGGTTCTTAGTCTTAGGTTAGAGATCTATTAATTATACTTCTTAATCTACTTATAATATTAATATTATATTAGGTTATATTTAAAAATTAAAATTAAGTTTTACCTCTACTTTTTATTATTATAATTATATATTATATATTATTAAGTTTAGTTTTATTATTAATATACTTTATTCTTATTATTATTCTATAAGGAAGTATTATAAGCTACTTCTAAGTAGTAAGATCTATAGTAAGTATACTTATTTAAAGTAATCTTATAATATAGTAGTAGATACTATTTATACTTATATATCTTTACTTCTTCTTATATTCTTAAGTAGTACTAACTTACTTTAGTTAATTATTTATTAAATAAAGTAATACGTTTAGAGGATATAGAAGTTACTAAAGAGGAGGTATTAAGAAAGAAAACTACTACTTTATATACTATATAAGCTAAGTTAGATAAATCTATAGCGTAATTAGATTATTTATATAAGTAGAAGAGAATAGTATTTTAAAAAGGTTAAGAGGTTACTAAAGAGGAGCTAGTAGTATCTCTTATATTAGAGGTTTAATCTATAGGTAGTTTTAATATAATAGATCTAAATTTAATTCTTAATTAGAATTTTAATACTCTAAACTTTTTATTAGGGAAGTTTTAGTTATATTCTAGTGTTCCTAATTAAACTAATAGTTTCCTTTATCTTAGTTAATTTGCTTTTATAGTTAGTTTAGTATACTAATATAGAGGTCTAATATGTAAATATATTATTATAATCTTAAAAGCTAGCCTGAGGGTATAGTTATCTTATTCCCTTTTCTAGTTCTATTACTAATATTCTTTAACTACTTTAGTAGCTCCTAAAATATTCTTTACTAGTTCTTATATATCTTCTTTATATCTATAACCTTTCTATTTAATAAGGTATTAATAAGTATTAGATTCTTAGATATAGTCTAAGATTTATTTAACTTTATACTTTAGTTCTTTATCTTCTATAATAATAATATTATTTATTTATAATCTTTATAGGGCTAGTTTAAGGAGTAAGATATAAAAAGTTAAATAATATCTTATTATTCCTAATAAGTTAAGCTTATAATTAATAAGTAAGACTTTCTTAAGAATTTTAAAAAGTTTAAGTTTTTTATAGTTAATTTTATTATATAGTTATTTTATTTTAATATTTCACTATATAAGATAGGTACTATCTCCCTCTTTTAAGGTTAGTCTTTTAACCCTTTATTTATTAGTAAACTTAGCTATTTGTTATTATATAAATTTAAGTTCTTTTTAAGTAATATCTTAGATATCTTTAATTTAATATACTAAAATAATAGCTTTTACTACTATAAGTCCTAGTTAGAGTTCTCTATAAGTAGTTAGTTTAAATCTATAATTAAAGTAAAAAGGGGATTCCTTAATACTTTCTCTTATTATATTATTATAAGTAAACTAAATAATTAGTAGTAAAGCTACCTAATTATCTTAGTTATAGTTAATATATATATAGAGGTAGGTTTTAAGGATTTAGTTAACTCTTTCTATTTATCTATTAGTCTATAGGTAGAATATAGTAGATATTAACTATTTAATACTAAAGTATAATATAATTAATTTCTAAAAGTTAGAAGTAAAGATTTTATCCCTATCTAATATAATTTCTTTAGGTATTCTATAGTTAATAATAATATATTTAAGAAATATATATATATATTCTTTAGTATTACTTACTTCTTTATATAAGATAAAATAAGTATATTTTATAAGTTAGTCTATAATAATAAGAATACTATTATAGTATACTCTTATAAGGGGTTCTTAAGATTTTAGTAACTTAATAATAAAGTTAAGTAATATAAATTACTAAGTAGTTTATAGTATAAGTAAAAGTTATAATATACTATAAAGTTAGTATTAAGTAGGTTTATTTTTAAAGTAAACTTTATAATCCTTAATTACTTTTACTATATATTCTCTAATAACCTTTTCTCTATACTATTATTATAATTATTTTTAGGTTTTTATAATTCCTTAGTAACTATATATAAGGTAAATATAAAACTTTATAATTACTTTATTATTTAGTTTACTAAGTAGGCTAATATTAGATCGTCTAGCTATTATTAAGAGTTTAATAGCTAATATTAAGTCTTTATTATTATTTCTTTTAAGAATTACTTAGGTTTCTTTAAGTATTAAAATATTATAATTTAATTATTAGCTAAAAATATTAGCTCTACTATTATCTAATCCTTTTTAATAGATAATTCTAAAATTAAATTTAGAAAAGAATTCTAATTATCTAACTTATTATTTATTTAATACTTTTAAAATAGTAAAGTATAAAAGATTTTTATAGTCTAAATATATAAATACTTTATAAATTATTCCTAAAAGTTTAAGTTTTTATTCTTTAAATACTTTAATAATTACTATAAGTTCTTTATTATAAATTTAATAGTTTAGTTTAGGTTTATAAAGTTTATAAGAGAAGAAAGTATATAAGTATAGTTATCTTTCTAAGTCTTATTATAAAAGTTATACTCTAAAAGCATAATCTAAAAAGTTTAGTTCTACTTTAAATTATTTAGTAAGGTCTAATATTATTAAAACTAGTTTACTACTAATAAGGTCTTTAATTTTCTAAAAAGCTATTTACTATAATTCTTTTTATATAAAAGAGGTGTTTTTATAGCTAAAGTTAGTAAAAGCTATATTAATCTTACTATAATTTTTAATAAATTTTTAGTAGAAGTTAATAAAGCCTAAAAATCTTTAGACTTCCTTAAAGTTCTTAAGTTTTAGCTATTCTTTAATAGCTTTAATCTTATTTTCTAATATTTAAACTTCTCTAAGAATAATAATAAATCTAAAGTATTCTACTTTTTAGGTATAGAATTTACTTTTCTTAGGTTTAACTAAAAGCTTAGCTTCTTAAAAAGCTTATAAAATATAGTAGATATCTTTTTTATATTTCTCTAGTATTAATAAGAATATAAAAATATTATCTAAATAGATAACTATATAAATATTAATATATTTATATAGAACTAAGTTAATTATATTTTAGAATATTATAAGAGTGTTAGTAAAACTAAAAAGTATAATAAAATACTTAAAATATCCTTTATATATCTTAAAAGTAGTCTTCTATTCTTCTCTTTACTTTATTTTAATTAGGTTATAAGTACCTTTAAAGTTAAGAGCTATAAACTAATTAGCTCTATAGAAGAGTCTTTTTATTTTATTAATAAGTAGTAATAAATAGTAATTCTTAATTATTATTTTATTAAGTATATAATAATTAATATATAGTTATAACTTTTTATTTTTCTTAAGTATAAAGAGAATTAAACTTCTTATTAGTAATATTAAAGGTTTAATATATCCTTTTTTAAGATTCTCTTTAAAGTACTTATCTAATACCTCTATCTCTATTAAGTTAAAACTATAGATTTTATTAAATTATAGTTCTTTTCCTTCTTTAAGGGGTATTTTATAGTTAAAGTTTATATATTTAAGTAGTTTAGTTTCTAACTTAACTATAAAGAGTTTCTTATAAACTTTATATTCTTCTAGGATAGATAGAAATAGATCTTTCCCTTATTCTAAATCCTTTATTATTAATAGTTATAATATAACTTCTTTTACTTTAAAGTAATAGATATATCGTTTTACTATTTCTTACTCTATTAACTTATTTAAAGCTTATTCTTTATAATACTACTTAATAATTAAACTATTATAGTCCTATTAGAGTTAGCTTTTACTCTAATCTATCTATAGGTTATTTATTTATAGCTAAAATAGTCTTAGTATTATATTATATATTCCTATATTAGTAATATTAAATTAGATTTTTTCTTTCTAATCTAAATAACTTATTTTAAGAGGTATAATCTTATTATAGATAGTACTTCCTTTATATTTAAATTCTTTTCCTTCTACTATATATAGGAGATATAGTTATTCTTTTCTTCCCTATTATACTTCTAGCTTATTAATAACTTAGGAAGTAATAAAATTTACTTTAGCTTTACTATTAATTAGTATAAATATTATTTATTTATTAATAATAACTTTAAGTTCTATATTATTTTTATATCTTTATAATATCTAATAAATAGATCTTTTCTTTATTACTTATTATAATCTATTATTAATAAGTAAGTCTAGTTTTTTAACTACTTTAGTTATCTAAAATAAGTAATTTATTTTCCTTCCTATACTATTTTAGTAAAGCTATTCTTATAAATTCTAACCTAAAGAGGTCTTAGTCTATTTTTAGTAATTCTCTATATATAAACTTTATCTTAATAATAGACTTAGCATTTATTATACTAATATTTATCCTATTTTATATTATTATTATACTAGTATCTTATAGGAAATTAAAAGCTTAATTAGGAGGTAGTAATCCTTCTATTAAAAGTTATTATTATCTATCTAATTATAGTATATATTATATAAATATCTCTAATAAGTTTATTATTAAGTTTTTAAGGGTAAAACTAGTAATTATATTTATCTCCTATATATTCCTTATACTTATTATAAAGATACTAAAACTAAAAGAGGGTTTAATAAAGTTAGTAGTTACTTCTTAACACTAAGTAGTCTTCTATATATAGCTAAGAAATATAGTCTTAATCTTACTAGTTTACTAAAGTATTATAAAAATAGTACTATTATTCATCTTATAGTATATTAATTTCTTAATACTTTAGGAGTTATTTAATTTCATTTTCCTAATTATTAGGTCCTTCCTTAGAACTTAAGTTATTTATACTAAAGGTAAATCTATAGGTAATCTCTATCTAAGTATATTATTAAGTAATATTATAAAGTTTATCTAAATTATAAAGTAAACTTTTACCTTCTCTAAAAGTTTAGTTACTAGTTATACTAAGGAGTTATTATTCTATTAGGGGGTTATATTAATATTCTAATTCCTCCTTAGATTCTTCTTATTAGTATAGTTATACCTATCTAGTATCCTCTTATTAGATTATTTCTATTTCCTTTTAAATCTATTATTCTTTATAGTAAGATTATTAAGAGGTTATATATAAGGTAATTAGTTTTAGTTATTAGATTTATAATATCTTATTAAGTAGTTCAGCTAGTTTTCTAGTAATTTTGCTATTACTAAAATATATTATAGCTAGAGTTTTAGGTTTAGGTAGATAATATCCTAAGTTTTCTTTATTATTAAAGTAGATTTAGTAGTTATTATTATAGTATTTAGTCTATAACTAAGAGGTGTATAAGACTTTTATAATTATATTAACTTATTAAGGTTACTTAGCTACTATTTTTTAGAGAAGCTTTTTAAGCTACTTATAATTTCTAGTAATATATTCTTATCTATTATAGTTATAATACTTAAGGTTCTAAAGCTTCTTATTATTAGGTTTAGTTATTATACTAAGGTTTATAGGTCTACTATATTATCTATAAGTAGTACTTTAATAGGTATTATTTTAGTTATTATAAGGCTTATTATTATTTTACTAATTATTAAACTTATATTAAGGTTACTATTAGTATTTATATTTAAAGTTAGCTTCCTATTATTTTTTACCTCTTTCTTTTTTTTATTTAAAGAGTTAATTATTAATCTTAATAGCTATATTAGTATATTAGAGGAAATTTTTAGGTTTATTTAGCTTAACTATTTTATCCTTAATATTATCCTTAAAGCTTTAGTAGAATATAAAGATCTTAATTTCTTTAATAAAGTTTAGTTAAATACTAAGTTATCTAAAGGTAGTAATATATTCTTTAATTAACTTAGTCTATTATAGCTATATAAGGTTATATTTAGTTTAGTATTTTTTATTTAAGTTTTAGAAGAGAGATTATAAAGTATTTTTAAATCCTTAAAAGTTACTATAGATATTATATATCTCTATAGAATACTTATTTAAAGTTTTATACTTAAGGAATTCTTCTTAAATAAACTTAAACTACTTAAAAGCTTATCTATAAAAGTAAGTAGCTATATAAATAACTTTCTCTATTTAATTAGTAAAATTACTATAATAGAAGTTATAATAAGTTTTAATCTAAATTAAGTATAGCTTAAATTATCTAGAAGTACTATTATAAGTAATTAGGGTATTAAGCTTAAATTTCTAATATCCTCTAATAGGAGTAGTAATAATATTAGTAGTAGCTTAAAAAATATTAAGTTCTCTTTAAAGTTCTTAAATTTTTTTAAAATTAATATCTTTATAAATACTTTTTTTTAATTTCTTATAAACTTCTCTAATATTTTAAAGTTATTTATTTAAGCTATTTATAGCTTACTTATTTTTATTAATAAAAGTTTATATCTCTTTAATCTTAGCTTCTTATTTCTAAATAATATATTAAAGTTATTTATAACTCTCTTTAGTAAAAGAGCTTTCTCTATTAAAATTATACTTAAGGTTTAATATATTATAATCTTTAATATTAATAAGTTCCTATACTAAGCTTTAAAACTAGTTATATAAAGAAGATAAGGATCCTAAGGTAAGAGATTTAGTAGAAATATAAGAGGATATCTTATCTATACTATTTAGTAGGTATTAATAGTTAACTTACTAAATAAGAGTAATTAAAATATTATAGTTAGCTATCTAATAATAAGATCTACTAATAAAAGTTAGGGATTAATATATAGTAATAATATATTAAGGTTATAATCTAAGTTATAAGTTATAAACTTATAGTAGATTAATCTTTAGAAGCTAAAGTAATTAATCTTAAACTTAATAAGTAATTTATAGTAAAAATAAACTAAGAGTATCTTAAAAATAAATACTAAGTTAATTACTAAAAAACTATAAGAGTTTAGCTATAAATTATACTTAAAGCTATATTATATATAAATCCTAAATAGTATTTTTTATTTATTTAAAGATAATTACTTAGATATATAAGTAATTATAATTAGTTAGTCTTACTAACTAATTACTAAGTATTCTTTCCTATACTCTACTAATTATTTCCTTATCTTATTATTATATAACTTATACTATAGTTTTTCTATACTAAGTAAGTCCTTATTATTCCTATATTCTTATAGTATAAATATCCTATCCTAGCTACTTAATACCTAAGTAGGTTATTCAGCTATTATCCTTATTTATAGGTTATAACAAATTGTTATCTAAGATGTGCTTATAACGTCCTAAACTATACTTATACTTTTAACTTTACGTTAAATCCTAGTTAGCTAGCATACCTCAGCAATTTAGATAATATATTTAGATACCTATATTAAGTAGTAGACTGCTTTTATATATAAAGATATATACACTTTAATCTGATAGTATAAAGATACAAATAGAATAAATAGGAAGGCAAATAGTATATAACTCTTAAGAAGGCTGATACTAGAGAAATGTTTCAGGATAAATGCGATATACTCTTAGGTGCTAATAGCCTCCTCAACTCATATAAGTTTCCAAACGAAATTAAGGGCCTCCAATCATTCAAGGGCAAAATCATTCACAGCGCATAATAGCCAGATAACTATATCTCAGAGCAATAGAAGAACGAAAGAGTAGCTATACTTAGTTCTAGAGCATCCAGCATTCAGATCGTCCCTAGTCTTCAGCCATATGTTTCACATATAGATGTATTTGTTCGCACGCCTGTATGGTTCACTGAATTAGCAGGCCATAGTGGTGAGAATACTGCCTATTCAGATGAGACGTGCATACACTTCAAAAAGGATACGAACTCGCTTCTAGCTACGGCAAAGCGGATC
Source organism: Colletotrichum sp. SAR 10_71 (assembly GCA_025327135.1). Classification (NCBI taxonomy): domain Eukaryota; kingdom Fungi; phylum Ascomycota; class Sordariomycetes; order Glomerellales; family Glomerellaceae; genus Colletotrichum; species Colletotrichum sp. SAR 10_71. Next base: position 177,172 of record JAKMWS010000069.1, read on the forward strand.
AAAGGTGGTCTTAACGCTGGCATGTGCATCAAAGCTCTGATGCCGAACAGCGCAGAAGCAAAATATGCCAAACAGCACGTCGCCAACCGCATGAAAGAGTTCATTACGGACGATTACATTTACTAGCAACTACTGCCTAGCTTTGCTCTTGGTTGTTGTCGATTGACGCCTGGAAACCCTTTTATGAGGCCTGCACAAAAGCCTAACGTTAGACTACATAGAGCTGCGGTAAAGAAAGTTACGCCTACCTCTGTGATTTCAGAAGACGGTACAGAAGTCGAGGTCGACACGATCATCTGTCTTACACGCAGCGGAGGCATCATCATGAGATTGATATTCAAGGTGTATGTCACGGGTGGAATGCGGCCAACCTTCGATGCTGTCGAGCCTGACTGTATCTTCCGAGTAATGTAAGTCCTCAACTCTGACGAGGACAGCGCCGTCAGCGAACGTTGCCTTCAGATGGCCATCAACGAGCGTGGCAACTGTGAGATGCTAGTTATCGGTTTGGGGAAATCGCTGTCGGACTACCAGGCCTTAAAACAAACGGGTGAAAGCGTAAGCAGATATCTCATAAAACAAGACTTAGGTCGTGAAGAAGGACATCTCGGATCGCTGGCACAGCACGTTTCTCAACTTTTGAGATACTTGAAAGTCGGCGTAGACAACTGGTACTTATAGCTGCGTATTTTCGTAGACTAGAAGTGCTGCTAGGGAAAGAGTTTGACATACCTGGAATGTTGTGTTAATACCTACATCTGGCACCCTTCCGATAGGTACCTTGCAGATAGAATTTGCATACAGTCCATGGTGGCGCCATACCGAGCGCTTCAAGTATGTTGCGTTAGGTGTCTCTGCAGTAGTGTTATGGCCTGACAAATTGAATCTAGGCGAATAAACGTCATATTTTGACCAGTTGTAAGCCAACGTGAAAGCCAACGTCTGAATTATGTTGTATGCGTATGCGAAAGTAGTCTTTGGGACGTTGTGCAGGCCTCGGTGCGATGGATCGATAGTTTAGAGCCCAAGACAGATGTGTTTGGAAAAGTTCAAAGCGACGAGCTTAGAGGTGAATTCGGCCTTATTATGTCAGCAGCATGTGACACGAGTTTGAAGAGGCAGGAGCGATGAGGTCTCGCTTCTCTCAAGCAGTTGGAGACGGAACTTTCGCACATGTGTTGTCACCTGTATCTTGAAGCGCTAAATAGAGAAAACATACTCTGTACAGTTACCTGTCCTCCATCTAAATGTTCCTGCCGCCAGTAACGCTAATTGTTTGGCCCGAGACATAGCTCATCAACGGCGAGACCACGGCGATACCACGGCGAGAATGGCGCTTGCAGCCTCAGTGGCAGTACCTGGTCTGCGAAGTGGGATATCTGCGAATGCATTGCCGGAGTTCTCTCTAGCTTGCAGTTGGGCTTGCGGAATGCCGAGTGCGATCTTCGTACCGTCTGGAAGAGTAGCGTATCCACCTTGCTCCTTGGCTGCGGACAGACGAGTCGCGACCTGGCCAAAAGCAACCGTGTTCGCTCGCACGCCAAACTTCGATCCCCACTCCTTCGCGATTATCTTAGTCAAGCCAGTCACGCCAGCCTTTGTAAGTGCATAGTTGGCTTGTCTAGTATTGCTATGCAGGCCACTTGTCGACGAGATGTTGATGATGTTGCGAGGCTCGCCGTCTTCTACGCGGAAGTATGGCGCACATGCTCTTATCAGCTTGAACGGTGCTGTATTATGCAGGGCAATCATGGTATCCCATTGCTTGTCAGTTGTTCTGTGTATCACACCGTCCTATGTGAAGCCTGCATTATTTATGATGATTTGTATTTTCCCACCTTCAAACTCTGCTGACTTCTTCACGAGCTCATCGATGTATGAATCGTCCAACATATCGCCTGGCACTGCCAATGCCTGGCCGCCATCCTTGTTGATAGCATCTGCAACGGACTTCTATTTTGCTGATGATTTCATCAGTTACAGCCAACACATGCACACAATTAGACCCACCGGCATCAACGTCTGACACGACAACTTTTGCGCCCTCCTTAACAAACAATCGAGCTGCCTCAGCTCCAATGCCTTGACCAGATCCAGTGATGATAGCTAGCTGGCCTTGAAGCATACCCTTAGGGTAATTCAGGTGGGCTGCTATTTGTTCCGCACGCTTGGCTACTATTGTGACAGATCGATCTATCAATCAGACTTGTGGACGATTCAGAGCGAGAGGTGACAACATCACTGTAAAATAACCACGACGCCGTCTCGACCCGACGTCAGAAACTCTGTTGCCGGACCGAGGCTCACGGCACGAAAACGCCGAAGCAGACTTCTTCTTAATCGAGGCTAGCATCGTCGCATCCTGTGTGAGCAAATGAGAGCGAAGTTAAAGTCAGCTTGACAAGCATCTTGGCGCAACTCACTGAGTCACAGTACCACGATAATGGCTCCTCACGCGGAAGAAATCAATGGTCATACCAATGGAGCTACAATCCATTCGAAACCTCGATTGGCCATCATTGGCGCAGGATCCCGTGGCAATGCGGACGCTCGAGCTACATTCGATTCAGGTTTAGGCATAATCGCAGCAGTCATTCGGATCCAAATACATCTGATATAAATCCAAGCCAACTCCAGAACAGGAGTTTTCCAACTTCCAATCTTTTGTCAAGTTCATCGAGCAGCAACAAAAGGACAAGACTGCTAGCAGGATCGCCGACCGCGTCGGCCGCAGGACCATGCTGCTCATCGGGTTCGTCGGTGCGGGTGCGGCGTTCGCGCTGCTCGGCGCGGTGCACAACCTCGGCATGACGATCGCGGTGGTCCTGCTCTACGGGCTCACCATCAGCTTCGTCTACCTGGGCTCCAACCTCGTCGGCACGGACTACGAGCACGCGCACGGCGCGGTGGCGCTCACCGGGCTGCAGGCCAGGTTCAGTGCGGGCGCCGTCCTCGGGGCGCTCGGCAAAGCCGCGCTTCGGCGGCAGCGGGCCGTTCGCGGGCTGGCGGTTTCAGGGTCGTAGCATGAGTGCGACCAGCGTCTACCGCGTCGCGGGGGCCGGCATGGTCCGCACCTTCCAGCCGACGAAGGCGCTCGAGGCGATGACGGTCATGGACAACATGCTCATCGGCTCGCAGACGCAGCCGGGGGAGAAGATCCTCCCCGCGCTCGTCCGACCGACGTGGAAGAAGCGCGAATTTCTCTACCTGAGGTTCAAACTCACTAACTATTTGTTGTTACTTTAGCTACGATGATCAACGTCTTCTATATCACACCAGATACTCCAAGAGGATATCAATTGGCTCTATCTCTACCGGGCAACATTGGGTTGGTATTCGGTGCTTGCCTCTTGATCGCTTTCGGAGACTTGATCAAGCACTACAAATGGACCCTCTGCATCTCCTGGGGCGGTATGGTGTTCTGGGAAGGCATGATGGCACTCGTTACGCCCTACTTGGAGCAGACTTTCTTCGGCTGGGCGCAATACTTGTCCATTGCGTTCACTCAACTCGGAGTCCATCAACAGGATCTCAGAATGTCCGGTGGTCTGGCAGGTGTAGCCAGATATGCTGGTGGTTCGCTGGCACAAGCTATCAATACGCAAGCTTCTCGTGCCGCCATTACAGTCCCACAGGCAGCCATGCAGGCTGGAGCAACCAGCGATACTACCACAGCGCTGCTGGCGGCATTCCCTCTTGGTTCTGTAGCCATCGCAGAAGTTCCGGGTACCAACACCGATATCCTTGCAGCGGCTGGTACTGCATTCCAGTGGTCTTACGCATATGGCTTGAAAATGACTACACTTAGCTCCCTGTCGTCTGGATTCCTTGGTTTCATCTTGTGTCTCTTGTGCGAGAATATCGATCACAAGGTAAGGTCCTCTTTCCGATAGTTCACACGAATACTTGGCTGATGATGTCTGTGTAGATGAACGCAACGACCAATGTGTTCCTCGAGAACGATGTCCACGCGGAGAAGAACGAATTCCATTAATCTACGTCGCTAATAATGTATCTTAAATGTAAGAAGAGAGCGCAAATGGGAGGGTATCTGAACTGTCCGTAGATTCAAGTTCATTGATACACCATGATGTAACTTGGAATGTGATTTACAAATCTTGATTGTCAACCATCTGCTGCAATTTCCACGTGATATCTTATGGCAAAACCCCAACATCGCTATCTATGCATTAATGCCTCAACCTCGTTTCGTTCACACTATATGTGTGGAATTGGACTCATTTACAATCTACTCTTGTTCTCACAGCTCGAGCAATCCGCCAGCTGCGAAGAATTGTTCTTGCTCGATGGTACATCGATACAGGGATTGCAAGTAAAGAAGTCTGAGGGCAGAATCTCAGCTTGCTTCATCCTTTGATCTTCTAAATGATCAAAGATCTTGCAAAATCAGCAGCCTGAACTGAAAGGAGAGTCCAGCTCGAGCATGCGACTCGATGTCCGCACCACCGATGAGAGCCGCTGAGCAATGTCAACGCCTGCGTGCGGAGATCATATGGAAGCGTAGATCAAATCGTTTGTGCTTGAAATGGCTCGATTGGATAGTGATGGCGGTGATTGTTGCAAAGATGACCTCGTATCTCGTTCACCGCCAACAACTCGATCTCAATGGCTTGTATCACTTCTTCCCTCGGCCTCCCATATTCAAAGACCTCAAAGGATCGTTGCCCTTCCCACCCTTCTGACCTCGACCTTTCTTGAAAGCCCTCGCCTTGCGAATCCTATTCTCCTTATCCTTCCTCAACCCCACAAAACCGACATCCTTGGCCACAGCGCCCTTCCCACCTTCAGGTAAGAGATACTCTGGCACATGCTTGAGGTGTGGCAGACTCCTTACAGCATGAATGCTCTCATTATCATGTCGCAGATGCTTTAACTCACCAGGATTCTCCTCGAAGCGCCGTTGTAGTTTGGTGGAGTTGATGAGTTCGTTTCGGAGTTCGCGGGTTCGAGCTTCGCGGACAGCGATACGAGTAACGCTGCGCAGGGCGTCTGCGAAGCGGTAGCGGAAGGCTTCTAGTTTCGTCATGTCCATCTTCCATTCTTTGATTTCGCCGCCGCTTTTGGCTACTTGGATCTTGATTGATTCAAGTACTTCTTCGTCGTGCTGACATTGAGCGATCGAGGTTGATTTGTGCTTTCGATAGAGTTCTTTCGGTATGTAGAGCGACACTGCCATCCCGGTTTGGCCAGCTCGGGCTGTTCATCCTGTACGGAAGTTCAACACGCGGGCAACGCGTCGAAAGTCGATGCCGCGAGTCGGTGTGTATTCAGGGTCAATGCCATGTCGTTTACGTGGCTTCGTCTGCTTGCTTTGAGGCGAGGTCGTCTTATCATCTTCGACATTCTCTTCAACCGCTTCTGCAGGTTGGAGAGTAGCTTTGCTAGCCTCATCATCATCGTCATTATCTGCTTCTTCTTCCTGCTCCAACATCCGTCTCTTCTTCCGCTTATCATTTCCAATGACCTCAGCTTCATCCGCTGCCAAGGCTATGTTGTAGACGCCTCTGTTGAACTCTTCTACAACGTGCTGCCGACTATTTACCGGCATGTCTTGATTCAACACCACGCTCCTGACACCAAACTGCTCCAGAAACAGCTGTACCCTGTAGCATCGGTCTACCGCACCGCCAGTCTTTTCATCTCCGCCCACAAAGACAATGACTTTGCCTTTGATGAGTTGCAGCTTGAAGATAGCGTAGATCAGCAGAAACCTGTCGTCTTCGCTAGTTCGGAGAACATAGTGCTCTAGCTTCTGCTCCTCAGCCTGCTCTTCGGATGTAAGATCCAGGATCGTCGGCTCTCGTCCTCCGCGTAAAAGCTTTGTCAACGATGTTGTGGATGTTGAGAGGGTTGCGGAGACCATCATCACCTGACATGACTTCGGCAGCACCTGCGCGATCGCATTGATGTCGTCTTCGTAGCCATAATTCAGCACCAAGTCTGCTTCGTCTACCACGAGCCACTTCAAATCTACCGTCTTCAAGCCATTGTTGTTTGATCCATTGTGCAGCGCAACTCGGAGTAATGATGATGATATCAGGATTCTCTGCCAGGCGTACTCGAGTCACAGAGGCATCTTCCTTCCTCGTAATGTTCTCGTGTCGGATCAGATTTACGCAGAACACAGTGAAGGATTTAACAGCAGCAGAAACCTGCGTTGCGCGGTCCTTCGTTGGTACAAGTATAAGAGCTGTAGTTCGTTTCGGCGATTTCGAAGGCCCATACGAAGCGCTCTGCTGGAGAAGCGATTGCAGGATCGGAAGGATATATGCGAGTGTCTTGCCTGAGCCAGTTTTGGCGCGAGCTACAGTATTCAGGTCAGTTGCTACTAACATGCGCTTTACCATCAATTTTTGGAGCTGGATGTACTTCCTGCTGGCTATGGTACAGTTGCTCACACTTGTAGCGCAGGGAGTATCATTCGCTTATTGCTCGGAGCGGCTGGTACATCGCGCTCGTGACAAGTCTTTCCGCGCCATGCTCCGACAAGACATCACGTTCTTCGATCAAGAGCACAACACGGCTAGCGCACTCACATCTTTCTTGAGTACTGAGACGACTCACCTTGCTGGTATGTCTGGTGTGACGCTTGGTACAGTCCTCCAAGTTTCGAGGACGCTTATTGTCTGCTTGGTGGTTGTGGTTGCTGTCGGCTGGAAATTGGCGCTGTCATGCATAGCTACTGTACCCATAGTGCTCGCTTGCGGCTTCTTCCGTTTCTGGATGCTGGTCCAATTTCAAGCTCGCTCGAAGAAGGCGTACGAAAAGAGTGCTTCGTACGCCTGCGAAGCTACATCCGCGATCCGCACAGTTGCTAGTCTCACCCGCGAAGACGATGTATGGCAGAACTACAACTCCCAGCTCGTCGATCAACAGGCCGCATCGCTCAAATCCATTCTCCAAAGCTCCGGTCTCTATGCTACGAGTCAAAGTATAACTTTCTTGGCCATCGCCCTTGGTCGAAGCAGCGAGTGACGATTGGGGGAGTGGGCACGGTGCGATGAGGTGCCACAGGTGCCGAGGGGTGGGGTGGGGTTCAAAGTGGAAGCAGTGGCTCCACTGGGCGGGCTTCTCTGGCCAATGGTCGAGGTTGTGTGGCACACAACCTCGGCCAGATGGGGGGAAGTCTGGCAGACAACCTCTCTCATTGGTCAGACAGCCTCGGCCGGATGTGGGGGGGGGGGGGGTTTTTTGGGTTGTGGGCCAGACAACGTGGCGATTTGTTAAGTATGCGTT